>JAAEAF010005696.1:0-74795 GCA_011037195.1 Triatoma infestans | reverse complement strand
CCGTTTAAATGGGACAACCTGTATATATATTAGGGCAGATGAATCAAATTTCAACCTTAAAAAAAAACCTGTCTATTTTTCTTGACTGCAGTAAGAGAAAGTCGTATGATTGTTTAAACTAGATTTTATTTTCTCTTATGGTTATATTCTACTTTCTCTTAATGGTATAAGAAAAAATTATTGCGATCGTGTTAAAATTTTTGAAATTATATTTTTATTAGAAAGGCACGTTTCCTTTGAGTATGAAAAAAATGTTCGTAGAGAATCCTGTGTTTGGTGTGTGTTTGCGAACAAAATGTCAGAGAAACTAAAAAGCGCAGGAATTTCAAACTTGATAGTCCTATATATACCACCATGCAATATGGGAAAAAGATTAAAATCCACCAACCGGAAATGCAATGTTTGAGTTGTTTTTTTGCGGAAACGGAATTTTATTTAAACATGGTATAATATAATTGTAGAGAGAGATATATAATCAGAGAGATATATGACAGTTTGATAACATAGACTTGCAAACGTGTATATCAACTAAATTTGTTCTGTGCAAGTTTATGTTATCAAATTGTTTTGACAAAAACATCCTGATGATGGGTGAGCGCCCGAATCAGGTCGATGACCATAACAAGAAGCAGGCTATCACGGAAAATGTCAGAGAACTATCAGGGAAAATATCACTGATGCTTTCCAGCTCTTCGGAACCAACAACAACATATATATGTAATCGTATCTATTGCGGGAAAAAAATGAATTTAGAGGGATTTTTTCGATATTATTGGCGCTATCTTGGGAGACTATAATGTAATCACTTCAAGTACTACCTGCCAACGATGCTAACCATATCCCCACCACCACCATCAATAATGTTATGGGGCAATTTGATTTAAAATTTCAAATTTAAAGTTGTGTGACATTTGTTTGGTACCAGTTTTTTTTTTAATTTAAGGCGTGTCAACATTTATGGTCATTGGCGCCAGTAGCCTTCTCAGTGCACTGCCGGCATCCGGACAGTGTTCACCCGTTATAGACAACATTGTCCATCACCGGACAGTGAGCTGTAGAGGCTTCTAGAAGTAAAAACCTAAGGGCAGACAGCTGGACTCGAACCCGGGTCCAGTACGCTAACCACTTAGCTATTCCCTTTCCTTTTATACCAAATTCTTTTTAATTTAAAATTATTACAGTTTAATTGTTGTAGGAAAGTGGATATTTATTTCTTATTACAAGTTAAACAGTGTCATTTTTTTTTTAAAACACAAAACCTCTAAAATATTTTTTAATCGTTGTACATAAAAAAATAACCTGGGTGATTGGCTCGCTTTTAAGAACAAACAATGACAGCTGACGTAAAAAAAATTTTGCCAAGCAGCTTAAAAAAAAAAATGGTAATAAAATTAAAATGTAGAACTCATTTTTATATGAGTATCGAATGATGTTTAAGCATGATGATGTAAAATGAAAAGTATACTTATTTGTCAATGATGGTTGTGTAATGTTATGATGTGATGATGTGTTTTTGTAGTAGCACGAGCGGTGTTGTAAAAAAGGGCTTGTAAGTATGTAAGTTTAAAAGAGAATGAAGTATTAGTAATAATAAAGAAATCATCACTGTTTTATAAATACATATATTATTCTTTAAGCAAGGTTAAGTACATTACAGCATCACAATTATAAATCAGAAGTATATCTAGAATAAAGGCAAGTATCTATCATTGGCACTGAGCGATTCCTGAAGTGTTTTGTTCTGGCTTTGGAAGCAGAATCCTTCTGTATTGTTTGAAAGCAGAAGTGAGACTGTCTTAAGGAATGCTCTCTAACAATGCAGTTGGCCAAGTCGCATTGTATTAAATTTTGTGCCTTTGTTTCCCTACTAGCAATGACCCCAATTTATTACAGTACCTGACACTAAAATACACTCTTTTTGAAGGTAAATTCACAGCACTAAGATAATTATAAAATATTAAAATACAATTTTGGATACTATAAAATATTCTAAACTCTAAACTATTTATTTTCATTGCTTTCTTCCACTACATTTTTCTTGATTATTACTACTAAAGTCAGATTCATTCTCTTTTAACTTACACAACTTACGCAATCCGGCGGTTTTTTTACCGGGTGGCACACCTTGCTCGCGGTGCTACTAACAAAAGGTACATAGTCATCACCTCATAAATTATAGTTGTACCGCTGGCTATCATGAAAACAAAAGCAAGCGGGAACCAACAAAAGCTATGTACAGTGTAGTCTAGGTTCATAGAGGCCAGAATCTGCGTCAAGAGGTTGATGTTCTTAACACGAATTTTTTTTCAGAACACTTTTTTCTTTGTGAGTCGGAAGTGGCGAAACAAAGTTAATCTCCTTTTAGAAGATCAAAACGTTCGGATTAATTTAGAAACTTCTCTACCAGTGACGGATTTACAACACCACAAAACAAAACAAATATTGCATTAGATATTTTTACAGGAAAATATGAAAAATCAAAGCATTTTTTTTTTTTATCACAAAAAATTAATTTAAATAATACCAAACAATGGTTTAGTAAATTAAAGCATAATATTAAGTTACTGCTCCGAATAGATTAGAATTTACATAATTATGTTTACCTTTGAAATTTATGTAAATATAATACGTTCCATAATAAGTTAGTATTACAAGTTATTTTACTAAAATCATGTCTGTATTATTATTATGATTATTATTATTATATTTATTATTATTATTATTATTATTATTATTATTATTGTTATTATTATTATTATTATTATTGTTATTATTATTATTATTAAACGAATAGATGTGTGAATCCCATGGAAGTTCGGGGAGGAGACAATAGTTTCTACGGAGGCTGTTAAATACCTGGGAGTGGCGATTGACGTCAAGCTAACCTTTGGTAAGCATATTCAGAGGGCCGCTGGAAAAGCGTCCATAAGCGTGGGAAGGTTAAGTAGGCTGATGAGCAACGTCGGGGGACCTAGGGCCCGTACCCGCAAACTTTTGATGAGTATTGCACACTCAGTATTGCTGTATGGGGCAGAAGTTTGGGCGGACGCCCTTAACAGAAAAACATATAGAAAAAGATTGGCGCGGGTGCAGAGGCTCGGGACTCTCCGGATAGCCTCTGCATACCGAACTGTTTCGGAGCCACATATATTGGTAATTGCAGGGATCATTCCCATTACATTTCTCGCCTGCTTGCGGAAGAGAATCTTTGGGAGAAGGAGGGAAGAGAGGACAAAGCAGCAGTCGCTAGAGAGGAGCGGCTACCTACTATGTCGGAATGGCAGAATGCATGGCTGGAGGAGACTAAAGGAAGATAGACCGCGGAGTTAATCTCGGACGTGAAAATAGTTGGACCAGGAAGGTCTTTCGGTGAGGTACATTACTATCTCACCCAGTTTCTCACTGGTCACGGCTATTCCGAGATTATCTGCGGAAAATGGGCAAGAGGCCGGGAGGGAACTGCCCCCCATTGTACAGGGATGAGGGACAATGCCCATCACACCTTTTTTGAGTGTGAAAGGTGGGGTCGTCTTATAAGGGATTTGGATGGGAGCGTCGGCCTGTGGGCTCCTGACCGATTCCAAAGTATAGTTTTCACAAGCAGAGCGAATTGGAGAGCGGTAACTACTTTTGCCAGAGAAGTTTTTAATATGTAAAAAAAAATGGAGTTGGAAGAGGAGGATGTGAATCCCTAATTAGGGTCAGATTGGGGGGGGGGCTAGCCTGATGTGAGTCCAGGCTAGGTCCGGTGATGAAGGGGGCGTGTTTTTAGCCGGTATGCCATTTTGTTGGGAGTCCGGCACTTTGTGCGTAAAAAGCACTTCACCTCCTCTTAAAAAAAAAAAATTATTATTATTATTATTATTATTATTATTATTATTGTATTCTATTTATAGATAAATGGTTTTCTTTTTTATTTTTCAATATTGTTATCTATGTAATCATTATCTAATTCAATGTTTATTTTGTTTTATAATCCAATCAATGAAGAAGTTTACAAATATAATCGAAACTTCGACTTTTATTTAAAAGGAGTATATATAATTTATTGTTCTCCAGTTTACGAAATCTTAAAATAAAATATTCTTGTGAAAATAATAATTGTGGTCGACACAAAAACAAACAAAAAATCTAAACTTATTGTTATTTATAATTAATTAAAATAATTGAAATTGTTTAGCTAGCACGCAGAGAATTACTGTAACTGTACTACAAAACTGTACTCAAAACAAAACTTTAATAGAAAAGAGAAAAGAAAAGATTGAATGAATATTTATGAATTACACATAGTAAAGCTATGATGAGAAACAATATAAAAATAGAAAAAAAAAAAGAAAAAAAGTAGCAAGCAGAAAACAGTGAATAAAAAAAAAATATGATCTACTTTAACATAATTGTTAAAAACAATTACTTAGCTTTTCATTAATTTAAAGCAAAAGATTTAATTTTTAGATAATTAATAATGTAGTAAAACACATTTTTTAATTTGAGGTTCATCATTTTGTAAACAAGATAGCAGACAGTTTGTTAGAGGATATAGAATTAATTTACGGTAAATTAATAATGAGTACTTACAGAGGAGAATAGATGATAGCAAGCAAGATGATGGTAATAAGCGAGTGACAGGAGTCCTTCAAGCTGTTACAATTACATATAGTGCAGTTTAGCTTAGGATTGATTAGGTAGGCGACCTTAACTTAATCAATTTTGGTTAATAATTAAGGGTTATGGGTTAACTTAATTACTAATAATTACTTGGATTGTTTAAGTTATACATAATATCTTGTGATAAAATCATTGAGGGTGATTCATTAACAAAAGTCTGGAAAAGGCTTCCTGATTATTCTTGAACCAATTTGAAGTAAAGACCAACAATATTTTAACGTCAGGGCAGTCCGATGGGGGAAGAAAAACATTTTTGAATTTGAGACGTGGATCTGCTAATTCAAAAATCCAGCAGAGAATAGCATAAATTTTGGTCTGCTTTACAGCAATAAATCAATCAAGAGACATTGCCAGCTAATCTTCTAATAGCAGCACCATCAATTCTGGAGGTTCAGTGTACCTCTTGAAGTAACCATCCAACAACACAGCCATACTCGGCGATAATATTCTTTCCATCACTATGGATCTATACCAGGATCATCAGACCCATGGTTACATATGGGTCGGTAGTTTGGTGGACCAAAACGCTGCAGAAGGGGGCGGTGGAAAGGCTTGGTGGGTTCCAAAGGCGAGCAAGCCTGGGTTCCATGGGAGCCATGAAGACCACCCCGACTGCGGCGTTGGAAGTCCTCCTCAATCTGCTACCATTACACATTCTCGTTCTAGGCGAAGTAAGAATGGGAATACATAGGCTCCTGCAGGGGCCGCCTCCCATCACCTCTAGGCATGATCGTAATAACCAGAGGTTGATCGAGGAAATCAAGGCGGATCATCTTCTTGGGGTGCCAACGGATAGGATGGTTCCTAGGTATTTCTTCGAAAGGAACTTCCATATTGTCATACCGAGCATAGGTGAATGGGGCTGTGACCCACCCCTGTTCGGTAACTCGATCTGGTATACTGATGGATCCAAAACTCCGACTGGGGTCGGAGCGAGGGTCTACGGGGGCAGGCCTAAAGTTAAAATTAAGGCCATCATAGGGAAGTACGCCACGGTCTTTCAGGCTGAAGTCGTGGCGTTGCAACTCTGCGCAAGGGAGATTATAAGGCAAGGATTGTGGGTAGAAGAGTAGCCATATACTCCGACAGTCAGGCAGCCCTGAAGGCACTTTCCTCAACCAAGTGGTCTCAAGACTGGTGCGGTGCTGCCTACTTGCCCTCACCGAGGTGGGTACTCGGAACAAACTGACATTCGCCTGGGTGCCGGGACATGCTGGGTTCCTGGGCAATGAGAGGGCGGATGCCCTAGCGAGGGAGGGATCGCAGGATACCTTTATAGGCCCCGAACCCTTCTACGGCTTGTCCAGGAGCCTCATTCAAACTTCTATCAGTGGTTGGGTAGAAAAAAAGCGTCTGCGTTGTTGGGAAAGAACCCCAGGACAGAGGCGGGCAAAGCTCTTCATCAAAAGACATTTGCGTAAATTTACCAGAGACCTACTGAGCCAGACCCGAAGGGATATAAGGTTAATTGTGGGACTACTAACAGGGCATTGTAGGCTAAACAGACACATGCACCACCTACAACTTGCGGATAGTGCGGTATGCCGATTCTGCAAGGTAGAGGAGGAGACTCACATCCTTTGTGAGTGCGCCGGCCTGGCGAGGATTAGGTTTCTTCAATTGGGGACGGGCAATCCCGAAGCTGGAAGCTTCATGACGGAGCCGCTCTCAGCTTTGCTAGGACTGATTAGGAGGGCAATCTGGGGGCTGTTTTGTAATGTAAGGGGATCCACAATAGACCTCGATTTGTAGGTCGCAGTGGAATGAGGCTCACCTCACCTCCACGCTTCTATTCTATTCTATATTCTTTCCATTGTTATCCGAAGAAGAATTTAAAAGAATGGCCCTACGAACTAATTTGATCATGGATACTAAAATACATCTCACCAATTTTATATACGAGGTGTGTAAATTAAGTAAGGAGACTGATTTTCTAGTGTTCGATCTGGCAACACTGGAGACGCGGCGCATGCTTGGTAGGGCAAGTAAACATCTGATACACGTCCAGTGCAAATTTGAAAATGCTAGAGTTGTTGCACTGTCCGTAGTGACTTTTTTTGTGAGCAAGGTTTTTTCAGTGCGTTTTAAAAATGAGTGACATCAATTACGAGCAACGTTGTGCTATCAGGTTTTGCTTCAGACTTGGGCACAATGCAACGGAAACGTTTGAAAAACTGTGCCAGGCCTATGGAGACAATGTTTTGTCGAGAGCACAGTTTTTAGTGGTTTAAGTCGTTTGCAGAAGGAAGGGAATCAATTGAAGACGAGCTCGCAGCGGAAGGCCTTCATCTTCAAGAACCGACAAAAATGTTGGCAGAATCCGCGATCTCGTGCGTTCAGATCGTCGTTTGACAGTCCGAATGATCGGCGAAGAGTTGAATTTGACTCACACAACCGTTCATCAAATTTTGACTAATGAATTGGGGATGAGAAAAATTTGTGCAAAAATGGTTCCGAAAAATCTTTCACAAGAGCAAAAAGACATCAGAAAGGAAAGGAGCCTTGACTTTTTTTTGGGAGCAATTGAAAAAGATCCCATTTTTTGGAACGTGTTATTACAGGAGACGAGTCTTGGGTGTTAAGTCGTTTGCAGAAGGAAAGTCGCTTAGTTTCTGGGTCATCTTAGTATGACCCAGAAACTAAGCGTCAGAGCATGCAGTGGCACACTTCAACCTCTCAAAGGCCAAAAAAAGCAAGAATGAGCAAGTCAAAAATCAAATGCATGCTGATTTGCTTTTTTGATAGCCAAGGAATCGTTCACAAAGAATTTGTGCCTCAATGCCAAATGGTAAACCAACATTTTTACCGAGAAGTTCTTGAGAGACTTCGAAAAAGAGTCATGCGTGTGAGACCAAACATCAAAAACAAGTGGGTGTTGCATCACGACAATGCTCCGTGTCACACCGCGATTTCTATTAATGAGTATTTGGCCAGTAATAACATTCCTGTGGCTCCTCAGCCTCCTTATTCACCCGACTTGAGTCCATGTGACTTTTTTTTGTTCCCCAAATTGAAAAATCACCTCAAGGGACGTCATTTTGGAACATTGGAGAATATTCAAACAGCCGTAACCGACCAACTGAAGTCTATTCCAGTATCCGAATTCCAGCACTGCTATGACGAATGGAAGAATCGTCTTCAGCGTTGTGTGGCTTCCCAAGGTAGTTACTTTGAAGGGGACAATGTTGAATTGTAATTTTATTTGAATAAAAAAAAGATAAAAAATCAGTCTCATTACTTAATTTACACACCTCATACTTTAGATATTATGTAGATATTAGATATTATATACTTTTTAAGTACGAAAGAAAAATTTTGTACCCAATAAGTCAAAAAAATGAAAATACCAATTTTGAAAACAAAATGTTCCTCTAGATCCTCCAAAAAAAATCAATTTTTAATCAAAACCATTTCGTATTTAAGTGTGTACTTAATATTCGAGCTTTAGAGAAAATCGTTGGAGCCATTTTCGTGAAAATTCCTATAAACTGATAAGAAATACCTACTCAGTAAATACTCAATTTCGATTGATGGATTTGGCCCAAAACTTTCGTGTCTGATGCGGTGGTAGTCCTATACGAAATATCAAATTAGAGCTTCCTGCGTTTTTTTTTTGTTTTTAGTTTTTGATATTTTCTGTTAACACACACACACACACACACACACACACACACACACACTCACACACAATACACACACATACAAACCATTCGCTAAAAAACATGTATTTCCAATGAAAACACAAGTTCAAAAAATAGACAGATCGCAATACTTCCTCTTATAAGGAATAAGAGAGAAAGTAAAAAAAAAATTAAAGTATAATTAGGTCTAATAATAGGTATAAATTCCAGAAAGAAATTTTCTGTATGAAAATATAATTGATTGTTGTAAAAATAGCCACTGTGAGCCAGTGTTCACTTTCTTTTATTGATTTATCGAGTTTTTTTTCTCCTTCTTTATTCTGAATTCCGTGAATCCCATATTCAATAGCATTATCCCCCCCTCCCACCGCTACTAAAACAGCAAGAACAACAATTACCTTATGCCTTCAAACACGCTAAATTAGTGATTGTAAATTTACCGACTATCTCATTTACCGGTAATTCGATAATTGAAAATTAAAATACCGGTTTCCGGTAAATTACCGGTAATTTTTTTTTTTTTTTTTTTAGAATAATACATATTTTGCGCAATGTTAAGGCATAATTTTAGAATCTTGTAATGAATATTTGTATTTAATTATTTCATTCATTTCAGCCGACCATGTACGGTACCTGGGACTATACCTCGACAAAAGACTCACCTGGAATCCTCATACACGACTTAAACGAATAGAATTAAACAAAAGATATAAGCTTCTAGCCAGATTACTTGATCACCGGTCAAAACTAACACTTCATAATAAAAAGACGACTGTATCTACCCCTTCTAGCACCTATATGGACTTACGGACTTGAACTTTACGGTTCAGCTAAATGATCTAATATCAACCGATTACAAACTCTTCAATCTAAAATCCTCCGCCGCATTGTAAACGCTCCCTTTCTATGTCAGTAACCTAACTATACATAAAGATCTCAAAATTCCTTTTATATCCGAACTTACTAAAACACGTTACAATAAATTTCACAAAAACTTATCAATACATCCTAATCCATTAGCAGCTATCTTATCCTCAACCACACTTCCTTCCAACCCCCGAAGGCGACTGAGGCGTCGTTGGCCTCGCGATCACCTTGTTGACTAATGGAGATCATCACTGGATGATCACCATTCAAGCCACTCACGCCATTTACCACCCTTACCGTATTTACTTATTGTACCATAGTACAGTTGTAAATGACAAATAAAAAGTTAAAAAAAAAAAAAAAAAAATTTTTTTAATCAATTGTTAGAAATCAAAAAATTTATTTAAGGTTCAAATTTTAATGTTATTTTACCAATAATATTGCATAAATGTCCTGTCATAATGTGGTGTATTCAAAATTGCTATTAATTTAAAAAAAAGAAAGTAAAAAATACGTGATATATTTACATATTATTATATTTAAATATTAAAAAAGGAGATATTTACTTACACTTTAAGAAAAACGTTGATTGTAAAGATTTTAAACCTTTAAAAAAATCACAAAAAAAAAACTGCAGACCACAAATCACATTGCTAACTGTAACTAGCGCTTTCTGTACGATTTACATGCGGCTCTCAAAACCCAAGAAAGTTTAAATTAAAATTAAACAAAAAATATCTCACATAAAATTAATAATTACAGGTATAATATATTGTTGCTTACACTTACCTGTTTGTTTACTTTCTCTTACTCCTAAGTAAGAGGAAGTATTGTAATCGTGTCAAATTTTCGATATCGAGTTTTCACCGAAAATATACGTTTTGAGATTCCCTGAGTTCAAAAAAGTGTTATTTTTGGAAAATGGTCTGAGTGTATGGTATGTGAACAGCATAGAACCGTAGAAAGTTAAAAATCGATATTCCGTTTAGGTATCACTATGGGATCTGACACTACGTTATCTGTCAAAATTTCTCAACTGGAAGTACCATTTTACTAGTTGGATTTTTTACTTTTTTGCAATTTTCTCAAAAATGGCTCCGACGATTTTCTTTAAACGTCAAACATCAACCACACATACAATGAGCTACAACTTTTATTTGAAACATTTCTCCGAGAAAATGCACTGAAGGGCACTTTTGGGGGAGGGGTGGGGTTAGGTTTCCATCTAAAGTGCTATTTCAGTTTATTAGACAATTCTGTCATCTAAATAATGTTAATTAGAATTAAATATGTTGTTGAAATTCCGAGTTTGAAAAAAATCGGATAACCGGAAGTGCGTTTACTTTACACTTTACTAAATGATTTATTCACTTTTTCGCAATTTTCTCAAAAATGGCTCCGACGATTTTTTTGAAACTTCGTATATAAACTAAAAATGCAAAGATCTACAACTTTTATCTAAAACATTTCTCTGGGAAATTTCTTTTAAGAGCACTTTTAGGGGAGGGGTGGGGTTAGATTTTCATCAAAGTGCTATCCTAGTTCATTATACAATTCTATCATCCAAACATAATTAGTTAGAAATAAATGAGATGACTGAAATTCCGAGTTTCAAGAAAATTAGTAAACCGGAAGTGCGCTTTTACTGAACAGTTTTTTCAGTTTTCGACGAATTTCATTAAATTTAGTACACAAACTATAAAATTTATCAATTATCATTTTGAGAACTGGAGTAAGAGAAAGTTGTGTGAGTGTTTCACAGCAGATTTTTTTTATTTATTATTATTTTCAATGTTCCTTTAGCCCTTTTAAATATTTATAAACACAATATTTTCTACATAAAAATTTCTAATATGGATTTTTCATTTACCGATATACCGAACGTTTTCCGGTCAATTTACCGGTTAACTGGTAAATCGGTATACAATCCCTATGTCTAAGTCCCTCTAAGTCGGATAGAGGAGGTATAAGGTGGCAAAGAAATTGGGCTTTACAGCCAGCTACTTCTTCTTTAAATCTATACATCTATCTTGTGGATAGTTGTTAAGTAAAAGCATTGAAACAAAAAACATCAATCAGTTTCTAAGATACCATCAAAAAAAGAAAAATCTGGTGTGAAATGCACACGAATTTCTCCGTTTTGCAGTTTAAATAATTATTATTACGAATTTATATCAAACATGAAATTTATAATATATTTTAAGTGGTTTCAATATTATACGTAAATCAGAAAGAAACTAATCTAACAACGACATTTTGAGGGGAAGATTAAACAACCTTCCCGCCACTCCCATAACCTTCCTAAAATCGACTTATAAAAATAAAATAAAATGTTTCATAAAAGAGTGATAGATTTGTGTGTGTGTTTTTTTTTAAACCAAATTCAAAGAAATTCATTGGTTTATTTTACAAAAAATTTGCCGGAAACTGAAGTAAAAAAAACTGTTGAATAAAGTCGTATAAACAGTAAATCGATTTGCTTCAAACTCGGAATTTTAGCAATATATAGGAACTTTGGAAAGTATCAGAGACATTTTCCGTGGTAACCTGCTTCATTTTGTGGTCATCGACCGGTTTCGGGAGTTCGCCCATCTTCAAGATGCGTTTTTTTCAGACAGTGTGATAACCCAGATTTGCACAGAGCCAAATTCAGTTTATACACCTTTAAGATTGTTTGATTGATGATAAGATGTTTGATTGCCTATAAAAATTGTGAGAAAGCTTATAAAGAAGCTTAACGTCTCCCTATCCCGAAAGCACACCCCTAAAATGATTTATTTTTCCAGGAAATTTTACAATTAAAAATTATAGCTCTTTAAGAAGATTAGTGAACACAAAATTTGCGCTAAATTTTCATCCTTCTGCCTTTGTGACAACCAGAGCCCCACCCTCAATCTTAACACACTTGATTTACGATTACAGTTTTTTTTTGGAAAAGCAACGGTCTAAAATTGTAGAAAAAAGTAAAAAAAAATGTTCTTCTTACTGGAGAAACTAGGCCGCTTATGGCAAGAAAATTAATATGTAAAGAATTCTTTAAAGATTTTGTATTTTCCTTGTAAATAGTATTAAATTTGATAATAATACTGTTCTGATCTTTTGTAATAAAAAAATAAATAAAATATATTTTGTTTGTTTGTTTATTTATATTTACAATCTGTAATAATACAATAAGTAAATGTGGCTGGAAGGCTTGAAGGAGGTGGCCAATGCCACTCTTCCTGGTCTTGTTACTCCTCTTCCTGTGACAGGAAGTCCCTTGGCTACTGGCGCTTCAAACCTCTGGGAGGATTCCCAGGAATGGTTAGGGAGGACAGGTTTGTGACGTGCGGGTTCGTGTGTGTTCCTAGTTTGCTGTAGAATCGTTTGTAAAGTTGTTGGGTTAAGTCGTGTACAAATGGGATTTGAAGGTCAGTATGTAGCGTCATGTTAGAAACATAGTATGGGCATTGTGTGATTGTTCGCAGTATCTTGTTCTGTATGGCTTGTATCCGTTTAATGTGTGTCGGTTTGGCAGTTCCCCAGAGTTGTAGTCCGTAGGTCCAAATTGGTCTTATTATGGTTTTGTAGATTTGAACTTTGTTTTTCAAGTTTAATTTAGATCTTTTGTCAAGTAAGCGTTTTACTAGGAAGTATCTGGTTTTCATTGACTGTCGAGTTTTCGTTATGTGTGTGTTCCAAGTTAAGCGTCTATCTAGGTAGAGCCCAAGGTATTCCGGATGTCTTTTTCGTGTGGTATAGGAATATCGTTAATATACACAGTCGGGCAGTTTGATCGTCGAGGGTGAATGTTATATGTGTACATTTTGTTTCATTAATTTTGATTTTCCAAAGCTTGATGTGTTCCTGTATAAGATTTAAATGGTTCTGTAGGAGTGAGGATGCAGTGGTGGCGTCTTTGTAAGTTGAAAGTATTGCTACGTCGTCTGCATATGTAGCCAACAGTGTGTCAGTAGATGTAGGGATGTCCATTGCACTAATAGAATATAGTATCGGTCCGAGAAATAAAATATTTAAAAATATTATTGTTTATGAAGATAGTATGAGTTTATGAGATAGTAATTATTATTGTTCGTGCTATATCTTTTCTTGAACAGTAATAGTATTGTAAATATTAATTGTACATTTTTACGTTAAGTCCATAGTATACTATGTAGTGGAATGTGTAGAATAAAGTGCCTCCTATTCTGGAGGGGTTTACCTGTTAGAGGGGAAAAAAAGACCTCTAGTACCCATAATAATAGAATTTTTTCAGAAAAATATTTGAAATAAAAGTAACAACGTTTCTATCTATGCAGCAAACAGTCCAAGTTTAAATAAAATCGTTGTAACCTTTTACGAGAAAATTTCAAAAAACTTAAAAACCTTTCTGCAAAATCGCACATCCGGTTAACCGATGTTCTCAAATCTGGATTGCTATCTATGTGCTTCTATGTGTATTCCAATATTATGTAGGTAATAAAACTATATATTATTCTGAAGTGGAACTTCAGAGGAAATCACTGAAAAAACTGAAGAAAAAAAACTATTCAGTAAAGTCGACCTTCGGTCGATGGATTTTGCAAGAAATCTTGATGTTTGATGTGTTGGTTACCTAAAACCTAAACGGTATATTTCGTTTTTGAGATATTCGGTTAACATACATACAGACATTCGCTAAAAAACATTTTTTCGTATTCAGAGGCCCTGAAACATTCATTTCCGATGAAAATTCAATTTCGACAATTTGACACGATCGCAATACTTCCTCTTACTAGCAATAAGAGAAAGTAAAAAAGTCATTATTCAGTAAAGTAGTAAGTCTTTCGACCAATTTTAATCAAAACCTTGTTGGCCTTTGTAGAAATATCAAATTGGAACGTTCTACTTTTTGTTTTTTTTCTGAGTTATACTGAAAATAAGCACACACACACACATACACATTTCTAAAGACTTCTTTTCGTACTTTAGAGGACATCAAAACTTATACGAGTGTCATTCAATAAGTAACGAGACAAATCATTGTAGCTCAGAAACGGTTTGTTTAATAAATACAATAGTTTTAATGGGTTAAGTTGGTATCCTTGTACTTAGTTTTTCATCAACTGTTCGAGAATATTTGGTAAGTATAACTTCAAATGTATTCAGTTAACAATGGCGAGTCCGCTCGAGCGTTGCACCTCGGAAGAAAAAAGCTCAGTGATTAGATTTTTTAATTGCAGAGGGTATCAAAGGATTTAGTGAAATCCACAAAATAATGTTGAAATTGTACGGTAATAATTGTTGGAACCGTTCGAACGCTTACAGATTGGTAGTACATTTTGAAAGTTGCCGTGTAAGTGTCTATGTCAAGCAACGAGACCAGTTTTGAATTCTACAAGTCCGCGTCTCAAATTCAAAAACGGTTTGTTGCGTTCAGATTTCAAACTGCCATGACGATAAAAATTTGGCTGGTCTTTATTTCAAATTGGTACAAGAATATTCTGAAAGTGTTTTCCAGAATTTTGTTAGTGAATCACCCTATTGATTGTGATTTGTGAATCACCGAAGTTATTTTATGACATTTGTTCAACTTAAGCAATCTAGTAATTATTAGTAATTATTTTTTATTTATTTATTGCTCTTAAAGTACATGCCTTTTAGCAAGGAGTAGGGTAGAATTAGAATGCTGCAGGGGGGGACTAAAACCCAGGTACCGCAGCCTCCCATTGAGGCTTATTGTGCCAACCCTTCAAACCTAGTAGCGGAAGCCCCCCTCTTCATGAGGTCCAAAACCTTCCCCGCCAGTCCCTCCTGGAGCACGATTTCCTCCGGTCTCAACGTGCCGAAGATGTCGTACCTCAGTCTGCCGATTGCAACGCAATCAAACAACAGGTGAGAGGCCGTCTCCTCCTCCTCCTGACACAGTCTGCACAAGGGCTCTACATCCACTAACCCCACCTTGTGTAGATGTTTTTTGAACCTGCCATGCCCAGTAAACAGGCCCGTTATCAGAGAAATCTGATACCTGCTTAGACCCAGGATGTATCTGGTCCTTCTTTCACACAGCTCTGGCATGACCATTTTGCCGTGTTTCGCTCCAGTACTCAGCCTCCAGTATCGGTTATGTTCCCTCCGAGTCCAGTCTCTCAGAGCCGCTAAGGAGTAGGTACAAAACAATACATTATTATTATTCCCAAAAGGGGAGGGAAGTAAACCCTACGCTATCCAAAGCCCCCTCGGGCCCATATAGCTGCCCCTTAAGAACACCTACCACTGGGACTAGAATGAAAATCCAGGCCCAGGTTTTAACCATCTAAGTTTCACAACAGACCGAACAAATCGGACCAAAACCTTAAAAGGACACAGCTTAAGATCCTCTACCGACATCCTATTCCGGCCGAAGGTCCTAAACCTAATCTCCTCACAACCCAAACAATTCGTCATCAAATGCATGGGTGTTTCCTCCTCAGTTTCACAAACTCTACAAAAAGGGTCAGGCACAAGTCCCATTATATAGAGATGTCTCCTTAAACCACAATGCCCAGTGAGGAATCCAACCAGATACCTGAGGGAGGTCCGTGAAAGACATCGGACCCCACTACTCAAAGCTCCGTCCGGGCCCCCAATGAGCATTTTAGACTGCCGACAACCCACTGCACTCATCCATAAGGATGAGTGCTGTGAGGTCATCCACGTCTGAAAGCCCGACAAACATGTGTCAGAAGACACACCAACAGCAGGCTCTGGACCAATGAAAGGGAGAGAGGCACCTAATTTGGCAAACCTATCCACCTCCTCATTCCCAAAAATTCCCATATGACCTGGAACCCAGACCAGAAGCACATCCTTTAATGAAGAAAGATCTTCCAGTCTTCTAGAACATTCCAACACCAATCTGGAAGTGAAGACACATGAATTAAGCGCCTTCAACGCAGCCTGGCTATCCGAGCAGATACAAACACCTTTTAAATTAGTGTTACGCACCCTCTCATCCAAAATACAGCAAAGAATTGCATAAACCTCAGCCTGGAAAACGGTGGCCCACTCACCAAGAGGCGCTACCAAATAAACAATACATAAAAAGTAACATAATTCAAAAAGATAATACATAAAGACAATACATAAGTGCTTCAATGAAAATAAATAAACTTAAAAGTTATTAATAAAGTAAGTAACTAATAAATCATGTGGATATAATTAAAATAATGATACTTTTTCTTTGTTCTTGCTTTTTTTATTTTTAATAATTAAGATTACAGCTTTGATTTGAGATCTTTAACAAAAATTATTTATTCATTAAGCGCAAAAGATCTTAGCTTCATGGCGCCAGCAATATAATAATATATATCATTTAGTTTTTGATGACTGTCTACTTGCAATATATTAATTAAGGGGTCACATTGTTCATCTCCACTGTTTATACATTTACAAATATAATGTTCCTTAATGGTGAGTAAATAGGGCAAATTAAAAAGATGTGCTCCAGCGTCTCCGGCCCCCGCGTATTGCAGATCATACAGAATGATTTAGTATCAATAGAATAAGAGTGGTCTTTTATAAAAAAACCCTGATTTTATCAGTCCCGCTAAGGCGCAATTGCAGTATGACTCGGACTTTCTGAATGGGAGCATACAGTTCGATGTAGCCCTCACCGGATCCCAGATCGCTAACACATCTACATAGAGTAATTATTAGGAATTATGTTAACCCATAACCAAGGAGACCGGTTCAAGTTGCAATTTACTCCCTCGAATCTCCATTCTAGGTTTGAGACGTAGAATGGAGCATCAACTGCCCTGTCGAAATAGTTTTCTTTTTGACCTGAATAGTTCGCTTTTACAAACAAAGTCTTCCAGGTAAATAGTTTAATTGCCTGAAGGTTGTAAATAGATTGTCCTGAAGCAGGTATGGAAGTGAATAGCATGCCCATTACCATAGAATCCAACGCCATGTATATTTGAAATTTAACGCCACTAATTCCGCAAAACTAAAATCAACTTATTTTTAGGGGGGTGGAGGGGTAAAAATATTTCAAATAAAAGTAGGTTTATATCTGCTTAGATTGGGATGTCTGAATGGTTCGTACGTTTGTAGGTTTAGCTGAGCCTCACAATTCAAGGCCGTAATTATAGAAATAAGAGGGTCATTCAATAAGTAACGAGACAAATCGCTGTAGCTCAAATATGGTTTGTTTAATCAATACAATAGTTTCAATGCGTCAAGTTGGCATCCTTGAACTTATTTTCTCATCAGCTGTTTGAGAGTATTTGGTAAACATAACCTCAAATGTATTTCAGTTAACAATGGCGAGTCCGCTCGAGCATTGCACCTCGGAAGAACAACGCTGAGTAATTAGATTTTTAGTTGTAGAGGGCATCAAAGGTAGTGAAATCCACGAAAGAATTGTTGAAAATGTATGGGAATAATTGTTTGAACCTTTCGAACGTTTACAAATGGCCGTAGAACAGTTTAAAAGTGGCCGTGTAAGTGTACCTGTGACGAGCAACCAAGTGAACGACCGGTTGATATTGCAACTTCCTTCCTCGAATCTCCTATTAATGCGTTAATTTAGGACAACAGGCGTATTACTGTTGAACAGATAGCTGAAGAAGTGCACGCGAGTGTTGGAACTGTCCATAACATTATACAGAATAAGCTGCAGAACAAGAAATCTTGTGCGAGATGGGTTCCAAGACAACTTACGGACGTCCACAAAAAAAAAAACCAGGTTAACTGAACAAACACTTCAAAAAGTGGGGGGTGGAAGATTCTTCCACATCCCCCCTACAGTCCCCACCTGGCCCCGCTGAACTTCCATTTGTTTGGACCCCTTAAAGAGGGGCTCTACGTGGGAAACATTTTCAATCCAATGAAGAAGTTAAAAAATCAGGTGCAAAAGTGGCTTTGAGATCAACCCAAAGAATTTTATGCCAGAGGCATACACAAATGACAAGAACGATAGGACAAATGTATAAATGTTGCTAGGGACTATGTTGAAAAGTAACCAAAGTTTTGTATCGATTAAATAAATCGTTTTTTAGCTACAACGATTTGTCTCGTTATTTATTGAATAAACTTCGTATTTCCAATAAAATTTGATATCGAAAATTTGACATAATCATAGTATTTCTCTTAAAAAAATACAGTAAGAGAAAGTAATAAAAAACGGTTGTTAAACAAAAAATATTTTTCTATGAAAAACAGCCCACTACTCACTCCTATTCTCCTTAATTCCTTCCCATTGATAGTTTTTTGTTTCTTTATTTTATTTTTCATTTAATTGACTTAAAATGATATTCTACAATTGCTGGAAATTATGCGAATATAAAACTGCAGGTTAATGTCCAATGCCACGGGAACCAACGTTCAAGAACCCTTTTAACCTTTCTATGGAACAAGTTTTTTAACAACTTCAATTTATTGGGTCAAGAATATCCGTTTATTGTTTATTTTTCCGTTAGCTTCTCATTAAATTCAATGCGAATTACATAAGGAATGTTATTTTTAGATAAATCACATTTTTTTTAACAATTTTTTTTTGTATTTAGGTCACTTCTAATTTCTCGAGATTTCTGCAAAGTTGTACTCGTATTTTAAATAGTTAATGTTCGTGTTGCGCTGAGAGTTGTGCCTAGGCCTTCATTTTATTAACAACACCTATGAATGGGAAGTTTCTTTAAAAAACAAACTCCTTTTTTTCTTCATCGACCTTCAAGTTATTCATGTGGTGAACAATTTTCTACGCATTCTTTGTCAGGTATAACTTATACTTCCCCTGTTACAAATAAGATGCAGCCCATTTTTGTTCTTTGCATAGATTCTTAGTGGTTTCCTATTTAATATTTAACGCTTTTTAAAACTGCAGATAAAAGAAAAAGACTATATGAATCACAAATAAAAAGGCGGTATTATTGCATAGAATTTAAAGTACAATTACATGTAATTTTGAGGTTAAAGACAAATTCTTAGAATAAAGTGGAAAAAAAAAAAAATTGGGTTTTCTCGGATATTTGCTGGTATGTGGGTTCAAAAAAATAAATTTTCTTAAAAATGTGCCTAAAAAAAAGTTATGGTAACTTGTTGAAGTTTAACAAAGTGGGGGGAAAAAAAAATTCTCCGAGTAACAAAAGTTAACCATTTTTTGATGGAATAGAAAAGCCTCTTCTGAGAAATTTGCCACAACGACGAGCAAGCGCTGAAGAGACCTCTAGTTGCTGGTTGCAGCTGTATAAGCCCTTGCATTTTATACCGCACTTCCGCCATATTACTGATGCTGCTGTCTAGGTGTGTTTCCAAATATGTCTCCTGTATGTCTTCGAATATGTCAAATATTCAAATATTAAGTATGTCTTCATTGTTATATTCAAATATTTAAAAATAATAAATAAAATAGATAATAATTTAAAAAAAAAATCAAATATTAAGTATGTCTTCAAAAATGTCTCCTGTGGGGCTAAAGCACTCGAAAATTTTCTTGGAGGACCCCTCAAAGACTCGCACAATCTATCTCCTCGGCATGACAAAAGTAGCGCTAAGGAGAGTTACTGCCCTAGTTACAGGGCGTTGCCCTTTTAAGGAAGCAGCTGCATAATATGGGAGCCTTTGTGGAACCACTCTGCAGGAAATGCTACCAAAACGATGAGACGCCGCTTCACTTTCTTGGAGAGTGCGTGCATTATGCTCGCTAGACGATTCCTGAAATTTGGCGCCCACATTCTAGGGCCGAAGGCAGGATCTAAACGATTTTAACTATACAGGGCTAATGTGAGGCGTTCTACAAAGGTGAACAATGGGCCTAGCCGTGGTCTGAACCTCTTTGGGAGCCCTGGGTTCTGGATTAGATTAGATTAGATGTTTCCTATCTCAACTTTCATACTGGCCTAAATGTGCCTTAGGTCTCCGAACTGATCTAAATTCGATACAAACAATTTTTTATTTATTTTTTTTAATTTAATTTAAGACGCTTCATCATCTATGGTCATTAGCGTCCGGAGCTTTCTCAGTGCACTGCCGGCCTTCGGACAGTGTTCTCTCGCTACAGACAACACTATCCATCACGGAACAGTGAGCTGTAGAGGCTTCTAGGAAATCTAAGGATAGCATTGGACTCGAACCCGGGACCTCCGCGTGGGAGTCCAACGCTAACTACTTACAATTAGCCACTTTGACAATCTTGTATGGAAGTTATTCAAAATTAAGAATGGATGTATACTTCAACAAGTGGGACACATGTGTATTATTTTATATAATCGCTTTTACTTGTTATATTTATTGTATATTTGTAAATATAGAAATGTTAATACAAAAAAGTTTACCTTGATTTTCTCGGTAACGACATCTAACAATATGGTATACTAACTAATCATAAAAAGGACTACAATTTTTGTTTTAAACTTTTACAATTTTAGGATGTTCTGAGGAAAGAGCAACGTTAGAATTCCTCCTAAAGTGCTATTTGAATGAATGCTCGTAAGTTCTACCACCTATAAAATTTTAATGAGATTTAAATATTTTACTGAAATTCCTAATTTGAGGAAAATCAGTTGACCACATGTACGAATTTCCTTCTGTTTTTCCTTTCATATTCCCGCAATGTTCTCGATAACATTACCGCAGGTTTTCTTTAAACATGACTGCTTAGTTGAAGACCTGTACTTCTATTTAAAACTTTTTTCCGATAGCGTAGAGTAAGCAGAGCGTTCTTTTTTTTTTGTGGATACTGCATTGCGACCAAAAGATGTATACTGTTTCATCCCATTGGTGTCAGAGTGCTTTAGTGCTTAACTATTTCCAAATTAAGATCTCTGACAAATCTAAGGAAGGTATATCTACCTCCAACACCTGGGTCACTACTTAGGTTTCCAAATCTTCTCTGGATGATTGCATCTATGGGAGTTATATTAGAGTTCCCTACATCTTCTGTTATCTTGTGCTTGGTGCTAGCATGGGATAACGTTCTAGGCTCAGGTGCTATTATATTGCTTCCAGTTTCCTTGAAAGTACAATGTCACGTCGAAGGAACCAGCCAGCATACGATGCCTATTTTTACTTAAACTGATACACACATCAGATCTTTTCTGGCTTTTTAACCGACTAATACAGGCCCTGGAAGGGTTTTGCCAGTGCTGTGCTTTCTTCAATTTCTCCTCAATTCTTTCTTGCCAAGGTGTCAACCATCTCATTTCCCTGGCACCCAAAAGTGGGTAACTCTATTATTTCTGCCCAGGTCATTGAGTTTGCCGAAACGTTTACAAAACATTTTTTAAAGTGATGAACTATGAGCTCAGTGTTTTTAATGGTGGCCTAGCTACCAAATAGGATTACAATCACATGATACAGATATTTCATGTCGAAGTTAAACTGGACTTATCTTCAAAATATGTGTGAATTTCCGCCTGGATGATGCGGGAAACTTGCCCATAGGCTTGGTGTCTGGTCCTTGGCACGAACATTTTGGATCCAATTACCTCAATTGGTCTTGACCTATTCGTGTACCATACAATGGCATTTATTTGGTACGCTACGCTACCTTCTAAAGTGGCATACGTTATGTAGGCGATTCCAAATATTAATATAAAATGAAACTAAATATTTAGACGATTTCTCATTTAGAGCTAGCTATAAAGGGGTGCAGAAAGAGAAAGTCGGATGACTGTACTTATGATAATACTTGAAGAAAAGATAAAGCTATGATTTTTTAGGAAATACAAATATAAATTTATTTCAGCCTAAAGATTTGTTTGAAACAATTATTATATCATGATTAAAAAAAAAAAATCTCGTAGCATGAAATATTATAGATATATAGGCATAACGATTCCACGAAATGCTCATATGGGAACGAGATAAATTTTAATAACACACTGGCTTATAATACTACTCATGAAAGAAAAAGTCAAGGGCATTTAAGGAAAAGGAAGTTGGATATTTAATAAATTTAAATTATAATATCAATACTTATATTTTAATTTCACTAGGTCTCACACAACTATGAATATGTCGAAAAAAGGCAGCTTAGACATAAATGTTCGTCTGCAGAAGTATTTATTACAATGTAGGACATCAGTGCATAGGAAGGACTACAGAAGGTAAACGCCGGCAGAAGCTCTCATAGAAAGACCTTTGCGAACGCCTACCCTCATTATATGTGTGGTTGATGTATTTAGTTTAAAGAAAATCGTTGGAGCTGTTTTTGATTAAATCACAAACAACTGAAAAAAAACAAAAACATTCCGTATAGTAGCACTTCTGAGGGATGGATTTCGCTCGAAATATTCGTGTCTGATCGATGACACGAATCAGTATAGGTACAACCTATACTGAATACTAATTTCAAGCTTCCTGCGACTTTTCGTTTTTGGGATATTCTATTAAACATTCTCATTCGCGCGCACACACACATACCATTCGCAAAAAAAAAAAAAATTAGTATTCAGGGGACCCCAAAACATCTATTTCCAGTGACAACTCGATTTCAAAAATCTGGCACGATCGCAATACCTATTTTCCATTTACTAGGGGTAAAAGAAAGTAACACTGTGTAGTTCGAGAAATGAACTTTAGTGTCGAATTGTTGCTCTATTGGTTTGTGTATTGTGTGATGGATGCTACAAATATATTTTCAAAAAAAATATTATTTCAAGAATATTCTAACATTCGCTGGCAAAAAGAGTACAGTCAGGTAGAAGACTACAGTTACAAGAAGAGTTCATAGAACTCTATCACCTTTGTATTTTTCCTTTCTCAAATGAGAAGATTTGTACTAACAAGAGAAGGCATTCTTTCAAGACAGTCTGAATTAGACATTCTACCAGTCAACATCAGTGCCAGTTATAAGTTAAAACATAGCTAGTTTCAGTATATTAATAAGCATATTACTATGTTATTGAAGTGTATTTAAATATCTTTAAAGATAATATATTTAATTTAATCTACCAGTGTTTTCTTAATTATTCTTATTACTTCTCTTCTCTTTGAACATACACACAAGCCCTTTACTAAAGCGCTCACACCACAAACTACTACTACTACTCCTACATCTCACATCAATTACATTCCAATTGTTTGTCTTGTGTGTTGTATTTGTAGTTGACCATTCATGTTCGAAGCAAATAAAATAAGAAGTAAGCACAAATATTTGGTGCTTTTAATTCTAAACTAATTATGAGTTTTTAATGAAGACTATGTTTGAGGGCTATAACATAATAGTATTCATAATCATATGATTTTTATTTTTTGGTAGCAATGAACCCATCATAGGAGGACGTGTCCCACGGCCGGGATTGAGGTCATTCTCAATCTCACACCGTTCCACCTAGTGGTGGAAAGGTTGGCGAAGGGAGCCCTCCTCAGAATTTCTAGGAAGGGGTGGGGGTGGGATATGGGCTAAGCCCTAGGGAGCGGACGTTTCCTTCTGTCGGCTCCCCCCCCCTGGAACCTTCCTAGAGATAGAACGACTAAGAAATATAGCTTTGTTAGGAATTTTTCTACGAAGCTAAGTACGAAAAGGGAGTGGAGCAAAGGATCCGCCCTGGCTATTATTAGCAAGTATGCCACTAAGTGGTACACAGATGGGTCTAAGAACCTCGAAGGAACCGGGGCAGGAGTGTTTGGGCCTAGAACCAAACACTCTGAACCCATGGGTAGGTTTCCTAGCATCTTACAGGCAGAAATTCACGCTATTAGAAGGTGCGTTCAGATGAACATAGACAAAGGATATCGGAATCAGGAGATAGTTATCCTATCCAATAGACAGGCGCGGCCATTAAAGCACTGAGTTCTCATGTTATCACTTCTAAAATGGTATGTAAGAAATAAATTTACCCTTTATTGGGTGCCGGTACATGTCGGGGTGGAAGGTAATGAGGTAGCCGACACTCGGGCAAAAGAAGGCGCTGTATCTCGTCTCATTCGGCTGGAGCCTTTTTGTGGAGTCAGTGACCAAGTACTCTTAGAAGAAATCAAGAAGGAGGAGGTGGCGAAAAGAGTTCGCTTCTGGAACACCATCCCGAGACTGAGACAGGCCAAGGCCTGCCTGAGTGGTTATAACCAGGAATGGTAGAAAGCCTGCATCAGTCTGAGTAAGAATAGGATCCGTATTCTTACGGGATCCTTTACGGGGCATGGCAGACTCAAGGGGACACCTGAGGAAGCTTGCTCTAAAGATGATGGCTAATGCAGATTCTGTGGAGAGATGGAGGAAACTCCGATAAACCTCCTCACAGACTGTGATGCCGTCATTCAAAGAAAATTCAGTAGTCTGGGCCGTTACCAGATAGGGGAGGAGGAAATACCTACCTAGAACCTTCCAGGATTTTGGGATTCCTTAGGGAGCTCAACCTGGAGGGGGTACTGTAGATGAGCTAGCTCATCTTCGGCACCAGAGGGGTGTACAATAGATCAATCAATGGTCGCAGTACAGAACCCTCAAAAAAAAAGAAAAAAAGGAACCAATCAGAAAATTTTATAAAAATAAAACTAGTCAGAACTTAATAGAAAGTTTTGGCACAAAAAAGTGTATTCTTTGCAAATTTTCCAAAGTAATACTTCTAAAAATTGTATAGTTTATACTGGCCTTATAGAAACCAATACACTTTTCCCAATATTCTACATCAATAACTTCTTTGAGAGAAACTCATTAATTCCACTGAATAATCCGGACGAAAAGACTAAAAATAAGTATATTTTAGTAGCTTTCTTTATTTTACTTTTGAATATTCAAAAAACATTGAATGAACATCATATTGAAAAGAACTTGGATGAATTAAATAGCTAATTTTTTTTTTTTTTTTAATTCAGTTTTATTCATATTTTGTATCAATAATTTATTTTCATTTAATGTTTATTAGCTTCAAAGTATGCTTTCATAATCAGGTATAAAATAAAAGAAATGCCTAACTTTTGATTTCATTTTCCAGATAATTCAGAGTTTTTTTTGAGACTCCTTTCAAGACAGAAACTTTTCTGGAAACTGAAATCGTTTTTTTTTTTTTTTCAGCGCTTCACATTATCAGAGTATCTGACAAATTCCCCCTGTAGGTTAGGGGGTAGAATAGACCTGCAATATCCTCCGCTTGTCCTAAAAGCCGACTAAAGGGGCAAGTGTCCGTTGACTTAATAACCTTGTACTATCTTTTCCATTCCTTTTAGTCCCGATCCATCCTCCTTTTTCCTTTCTGATTCTTACCTTTCCATAGGTGAGTGAGACTCATTAGCTGTGGAATGCGGCTCACCTAAATCAAAAACCTTGGTCCTCCAAGATGGGGGTTGTTGCGTTGCGCCAACTCCTCGACCAACACAAAAAAAAAAAAAAAATTAAATGCTTAAAGACCAAACACAAAAGTAGTTTGGCGAGAAAAACCTCAATTTGGAGATAATCCTAATAAAAAAAGGAAAAATCTGACTAATTCTTTTAGTATTCGCACGTAAATTATGCACATTTTAGCGCTGACCAGGAAACTATTCGTGTTTTAGGCTCAGAAGCCAGTTTTGTTTTCTATATTTATTTATTTGTTTGTTGAAGGTATTTGAAAGAAAAGTTATTAGAAGAATTTACGGCGCAAAAAAAGTGGATGGTCTATGGAGAATAAGAAGCAATGCGGAGATTGAGGGGTTTTTAAAAAACGAAAACGTTGTAAATTGTATAAAAGCAAGTAGGCTCAGATGGGCAGGCCATGTAGCCAGAATTGGAGGTGATAGGCTACAGAAAAGAATGCTGGAAGACAATTTCAGTGGCAAAAGGAAAAAGGGAAGACCGAGAAGCAGATGGCGAGATGAGGTAGAGAAAGATGCGAAGAAGCTAGGTGTCCGCAATTGGAAGAATGAGTCGCAGGACAGAGAGAAATGGAGAGAAGTTACTCGGAAGGCCAAGCGTCATCAAGACCTGTAGAGCCAGGGAGTAAGTAAGTAAGTAAGTATTTATTTGTTTATTTATTTATATAAACGGGTTTAGGAGAAGGCTGAACACCTTGGCTCGGAGGGGTAAGGTGCGTCTCTATTGGATACCCGGACATTCGGGAATAGAGGGCAATGAGAAGGCGGTTCAGTTGGCTAGGGAGGGATCATCATTACCGTTTTGTTGTCCTGAACCAGCCCTTGCCGTCACTAAGAGGTTTCGTGATAAACAGATTAGACTCTGGGAGACAAGAGTCTTGGAGAAATACTGGGGAGACACGCAGGGGTGCCTCTAAGCTAAAAGATTTATAAAAGGAATCAAGCAGGGAGTTTCGGATTACCTCCTGCCCCTTAGTAGGACAGGTCTGAGAACCTTGGTGGTGGTAGTGACTGGACACACTTGGGTGTCTAGTCACTTGTTTAACATAGGGAGGACGTCTAGTCCAATTTGTCAGAATTGCGATGACGGAGTCAGGGAAACGGTGTATCACTATTTATGTCAGTGTCCTCGTTTCGCAGGGTTCCCCAACCAACTTAGCGGTTACGCGGCCCCGGATAAAAAGACAAATTGCCGCCTCTTAAGAATATATATATTTTTCTTTAAGCAAGTCTATGCATGTTCAAACACAAGCTGAAGCAAGCGCTCTGCTAGCGTGCTAATGCTATTCTATTCAGAGAAGTATATGCATGTTCAAACAAGTTCAAGCATCATCTTTTACAAATTCTACGTTAATTTTTCACTAATAGTGTAAATATTTTTAGCTTTTTGACATAAACAATACAAATATGCTACGCCACTGTAAATTTAGCAAAGGAAAAAATCATATATGAAATATTCTATTAATTGAGTATTTAACAAATCAATATTTTTCTCATACTTACAGCCAAAATGACCCCCCCTTAAATTTTGGCACCCCGGACAAATGTCCGGATTGCTCGCCCCTAGAGCGGGCGCTGGTATCCCCCTCTGTATTAAATTTAAAGTCTTTGACATTGTTGATGATAATAAGGATGATAAAAGTTATCATTAGACACAACTATTC
The DNA here is from genome assembly GCA_011037195.1 of Triatoma infestans. Taxonomy (NCBI): domain Eukaryota; kingdom Metazoa; phylum Arthropoda; class Insecta; order Hemiptera; family Reduviidae; genus Triatoma; species Triatoma infestans. Next base: position 47,725 of record JAAEAF010005696.1, on the reverse strand, counting down.
CTCCCACAATAAAGTCTTTCCATGTCTTAAAAACCGAAATGGTGCGGTAAAATCATGATGGATTAATGGGTTCATATACGCTAATTCTGAAATTTGGCTTTCCGGCCCCGAGCCAATTAGATTGAGAAATTTGATAATTAAATAATTATTTTTATCGACTCACAATTTTCTGTTAACTCTCTATTACAAGCCCCTAGTTAGAAGACCTGAAAAATATTTAGAATTAGAGATTTGAAATTTATTTTGTTGGGGGACTTCAATAGTAGGGTTGGTAGAGCTCAGGATGTTCCGGGATACCTGACGGCCACCTCAATGAGCCACTTGTTCACAACAAGAAATTCCAAAGATGCAGTTCTTAATAGTAATGGTGCTAAATTATTGTCTTCTTTGGACGAATATAGCTTAGTTTTGTTAAACGATCGTGTGACGGGTGACGCGGATGGGGAGTTACGTTTATCGGATATAGGGCGTTATCAGTAATAGATCTGTGCGGGGTTTCCGCTGAAGTACTCCCTGAAATTCTCTCGTTTGAGGTGATGGGTGAAACGTTTTAGGATCACTGCCCAATTGGTGTCAGTCTTAACATTGCAAAAGCTAAAAAAGAGAACGTCCTACCACTACTGCCTAAGCTAAGGTGGAATCAAAGCTTAGAAGAATCATTAAGAACGCTCTGAATAATGCTAATATCTTTTTCGATGACCCTCTGAATGGTGGTCTGGAGTTTTTATTGGATACAATCCTTAACCATGCTAATACACATAATCTGTTGATTAATAAAAGTAATACTAACTACAAACAGGCGTGGTTTGATAAGGAGTGCTCTTCAGCGCGATCCCGAACTTTAGACTTGCTTAATTTGTATAGATAAACAAAACTAGTTCAACTACCATTAAACATCTTTATCTCAGAAGTAATAAGTTATATAAAAATTTATGTTTGAAAAAAACGAGATTATACAGAACTGAATATTGAGAAATTAAAAACTGTTAGAGATACCAAAGGGTTTTGGGAGGTCGTGCGGGCATTTAAATTTAAGGAATTTAAATTTGATACGAACATCCCACTTAGTGCCTGGATTGAGCACTTTAATTCCCTATTGAATCCCCCTCCCCCTTAGTGCTAGCAGGATGATGTATGCGGCTCCTTATGTTGCAAATGATTTACTGGACGAACCGTTTTCTAAATCGGATTTGCTAAATGTACTCAGGATCGCTAGAAATAACAAAGCCCCGGGAAGAGATAGGATCCCAATTGAATTTTTTAAGAATAGCCCCGATATTTTAATTGACAAACTGTTGATACTATTTAACAAATTTTTTGAAAAGCCATTTATACCGGCAAGCTTTAGAGAATCTATCATCCTTGCTATCCACAAAAAGGGTTGCCTGAGTGACGTTTCCAATTACAGGGGTATTTCCTTCTGTAATTCGGTGGCTAAATTGTTTTCTGGGCTTCTTTTGGCGAGACTTAGTATGTGGGCGGAGGCTGAGAGAATTATAGGAGAAAATCAGGCCGGATTTAGAAAAAATTATTCAACTCTAGATAATATACTGAACCTAATATCTATAGTTAAATTTAGACAAAGTCTTCGCCTTCTTTATCGATCTCTCTGCAGATTTGACACCATTGATCGACACGCTCTCTTTTATAAGCTCTCTTGCTTGGGTGTCTCCACCAAAATGATAGCGGTGCTAAGAGAATGGCATTCGGAAACGAATGCCATTGTGTGCAGTCGTGAAGGATTATCAAATGGTTTTGAAACTAGCATGGGGATAAACCAGGGGTGCCTGCTAAGTCCCCTTTTATTTTCCTTATTCCTGAGCGGGATCGAGGAGCATTTGGGAGGTGGCATTCAGATAAAGGATACTCTATTTAAGCTACTGCGTATGCTGATGATCTGGTGCTCCTAGCAACAGATAAGGTGACTCTGCAGAAAATGTTAGATGGCATATCGGAGTATTTGGAATTTGCAAATAAATCTAAGAAAATAAAAAAATTGTGGTTTTCAGAAACGGCGGCCGACCTGCTAGACATGTGGTGGTATAAGGGTGAGAGGATTGAGGTTGTGTCTAATTACAGGTATCTCGAGATAATCCCTCCTGCCTGACCCTCGTGAATAATTTCAAGAAGAGAGTTTCAAACGCGAAATTTGCCCTCAATACTTCCAATAGGATTATAGAGAAAAAAATGATTCCTTTTGATTTGAAACTTCAAATCTATAATGCCGTATCTCGGGCAATTATCTGCTATGGCGCGCAAATTTCGGTTATATCTAGATTGAGAGAATGGAGGCTTTATTCAAATACTTTATTAAAAAAGTATTTAATTTGCCACGTAATACACTGGATTTCATAGTTTATTTAGAAAGTGACATGGCACCTTCATATGTATATACTATACTTCTTCACCTAAAATATATCCGCAGACGCATTAATTTACCACCAGAAAGATATGCTCACATATTAATCAAAGAAATGATTAGGAAAAAAATGTGTATGTATAAAGAATGGGAATGTTTTTGCCAGAAGTATAATATCTATATGGGTGAAATGTTTAATGTGGATACTAAACCTAAGCAGATAGTTGAAAGAGTTAGGGAATTACTGATGTCAGAATACCATTGTAAAGTACAAACCAGCCGCTATCAACTGTTATATAAAACTCTGAGTACTAACGTGTGTGTTTTAAAGGGCAACCTTGATGCTGTAGCCACTAGCTGGATTATAAAATGCAGGGGCGAGCTCTTTTACCTAAATAGTTACAGATATGGTAATGACATAAAGTTGTGTTCCCTTTGTAATTTGGGTTGTAATGAGAATGTCTTCCATTTTGTAGGCGTGTGCCCTATTTTGAAACCTTTTAGGCTTGCACATTTTAACACAGATCAGTTGGATGTTGATGGATTTATAGATATATTATCTAATGAAAGGAAATGGTTGAGCCTGGTATCTTATTTGTAAACAGGCCTGGTCTTACAGATACAGCCTGGTGATTGAATTTAATTACTAATGAGCAATTCAAATCCTACTCTATTCTTGACACGTATATCTGTATTTTTATTTAATTGTATTTTTATTTATTTAATTTAATATTGTTTAATTGTATCGTCTATAGTCACCAGATGTATGTTCATACTGTAACCTGAATTTTGTTTGTTACTGTATTTTTTACTATTTTGGATCTATGCATTGATACATTTTTATATTGCAATCTAATTTATTTACAACAACTTCCTCAGACGGTCATAAGACCATGAGTATGTCTGTAATCAGGATTTATTATAATACCAATGTATTGTTAAAATATTTTAATAAAGACTGTTATTATGTAAATGTCTAGAGGGAGTGGTTGCAAAGCTAAAAAAAAAACTACGGCGACCTTAAAGGTAGTGATGATCTAGAATTTGTTGGACATGCTATATATCCAGTGTGTTTCCACACACGGGGGAATTGTATAAGTATTAGCGTGTTATTGTTAGTGCTAAAAAGGGTGAGATAGTTCCCACCAAGTTTCTTGAAGAAGATGTTTGTCCACTTCTTCCATTATGAAGGTTTGGAATTGCTGACCAAAAAAACACCAAAAAATTCATAAAACAATGCTTTATTGTAGCTTTTCAATAAACAGCCAACCTATTGAGTTTCATACTCTGACTAGCTAATATAGGTTTTTTTTTTTTAGTGTATATTAGAAGTTGGAATTAAAACCTACTATTCCACATAATTAGAAATTATTTCGTAAATAAATAGGTGAATTATATTCTATCTTTCGAGATTGTTTTCAATGATTTCCAATCCCTATTTTGAGGTATAAAGATATCCTTGATTTAAACCTTGAAATCACAGATATGCAGCATACAACTATTCAGAGAAGACTTCATCCAAAAGTCATTCATTACAATTTAGTTATTGCGCTAATAATTGTGGGAACAAATGTTCAGTTAATAAGGGCAAGAAGGAAAGTAGAAATCTAGAAGATTATCTTTTCAAATGATCTATTCCTTTTACTTTTGATGAAATGTTGAATAAATTTTTGGCGGAAATAACTTTCACTGCTTTGTCAGTTGGAAAAACACATGATTAAAATACTTCCTGTTAGTAAGGAGTAAGAGAAAGTAAATAATAAATAGTAACAAGGAGGCGTGAAAAAAAAGTAAAGGAGGGGGGTGCAAGTGTGAAGGAAACAGATATGAATCGTATTTCAAGGTCAATATTTTTGGAGCTTAACAAAAGCAAAAAGAACAAAGTCTGACAACGTAAAAATTCATTGCAGCAGCAAACAAAAAAATATATTTTTCTCTGAAACATGAATATATGACAATTATTCCATAACAATAAGTAGCTAAAGTTGTACGTTTAATCTTAAATACTTGAAAAAGATCTGCTGCTGCGAAAAGCCTCAGACAACTTTCTCTTACTCTTAATAATGCAAATATTATAATAAAATGACAAATATTCCTAAATTTCAAACTTTACTCAATTGTCCCTACAATAAATATGATTACGGGGCGATTTCACCAACCTACAAACCCATGTAGTTAGAGGAATAATTTACATTGTAATCAAGAAGAGCGGACATTAACATTTGAAATAAATTTTTCATCACAATACACCTAATTACGTCACATGATTTACTTGGAAACAGATAATAAACTATTATTTTTCACAGATATTTACATTACCTACAAATTATATATTCAAAATTTTGGATTACCCGAGCAATAGATATTTTACCCATTTCGCGAAAGAAATAATATGGTTTAATGAGTGGAAATTTTGTAATCCATAGTCATGACCCAGAAATGCAATTTAGAGAATATTCCTGTTGGGAAATGGAAGGAAGTAATGAAGAAAACAATAATTGAAGTTTCTATTCTATCTCACAAAGCGAAATGTATAGAGGGCGCTTCTAGAGGTTCGTACCATGGAATTTACAGAGTTTTGGATAAAAATGTACACCCCTGTTATACTAGTTTAACAATCCGAGAGAGGGGGGCCATTGTAATGAAGTGCAGGGGAGAGCTGCTGAATTTCAACTGCAAGCGCTTTATTGAGAATAGTGTAAATTTATGTACTTTGTGTAATTTGAATCAGAAAGAAGACGCTCCTCATTTTTTCTGGCAGTTTGTCCAGTAATAAAAAGAATTTCAGAAGCAATACTTGGGAGAGGCAAGCCTGGCCAAGTCAGAACTAATTGAGCTGTTGAACGGTTAAAACTGGGTAGGTTTGTGTAGATATGTTGAAGCAGCAGGTTACTATAGACATTTTCTTATTAGTCATATAATGGAGTTGTTGAGGAGATAAATTGGGATTGATTAATTAGACGAGATATGAAAGGTTAGATTAATTAGACGAGATATGAAGACACTGTTATAATATAGCTATCTGCTATACACAAACTGCACTGGACTTGTAATGATTTTTTAGAATAAACGGTTAGAGAGAGTTATGACACGATGCGATGTATATGGTGGAATCTGATAGATAGATGTCTAGATCTCTCACTGGCTTATATACAGGTTCTCCCCTTTCTAGCCTGCTTATTATTATTATTGTAGTTCGGGTGCCTAATGGCGCGGGACCTAAGCCTATGTGGTCTTTATGCCCCCGATACCCCCCTATCCCCTTAATAAATCTCCCCCGGTAGCTTACCGGTTAATCTACAGTATCCCAAAATATCCCGAAACTCCAGCTCGTGAAGACAATCCTGCGAGAGTGATGCCCTCCCAAAAACACGAAACCTAGTTCCAGCGAAACGGGGACACTGACAAAGGTAGCGGTACACCGTTTCCCTGACTCCGTCGTCACAGTTCTGGCAAATGGGACTAGACGTCCTCCCTATATTAAACAAGTGGCTGGACACCCAAGTGTGTCCAGTCACTATCCCTATCAGGGTCCTCCTACCCGTCCTTCTAAGGGACAGGAGATACTCCGAAGTTCCCTGCCTACTTGTCTTTTGCTTGGAGGCACCCCTGCGTGTCCCCCCAGCGTTTCTCCAAAACTTTCGTCTCCCAAAGTCTAATCTGTTTGTCACGATACGTCTTTGTGACAGCCAGGGCTGGTTCAGGACCGCAAAATGGTTGAGATGATCCCTCCCTAGCCAACTGGTCTGCCCTCTCATTCCCCTCTATTCCCGCGTGTCCGGGTATCCAATAGAGGCGCACCGTACCCCTCCGAGCTAAAGCATTGAGCTTCCTCCGACATTCTCCCACCAATTTCGAACTCCACCAAGGCTTACTCAAAGCCCTTAGTGCGGCCTGGCTATCCGAGAAAATCCGCACTTCCTTGAACTCTCCCTGCCACTCCCCCACCAGGTGGCAGCATTCAATAATGCCCACCACCTCTGCCTGAAAGACCGTGGCCAACCCACCCAAGGCCACCGAACTCCCTCTATCCAACTCCTGAAACCATGCTCCCGCCCCCGACAGGCCAGTGCCCTCCTGCCTAGAGCCATCTGAATAGCAGCGAATAATACCGCTGCCCGACTCCGTTGGCCTCGTGAGGTTATCATCCCCTATACTACTAATGTAATCTCATAATCTCTCTCAAATCCCCATTTCTTGCTCGTCTCATCAAGTTTTCTAGCCTGCTTAAGTCAGAACGTACCAGAGAGAGTCTGTTTTCTCTCGGTCGGGACTGTAATGTTTAGTGGAATGGAAAAAAATGTTCTCTTCATAAAGAGTACTGAATTAAACAATAAAAACCTTTTTGGAAGAGGGAACGACATTTTGAGAGATTAGATTCGACCTAATCGAAATTAACAGTAGTAACAGAAAGACTTGCGAGTGGTGCTACTTACCAGTTTTTTTGTTAAACAGTTTTACTATTGTAAGAAAAATGTAAAATATTTAACGCGAAAGTGAAGTCTTGTTACAAGTCTTGTTCAAATTTGAATTCTAAAATCAAATATCCAGAAATATCTTCTCAAATAAAGAACTATTATTACCCAGAAAAATGTCTGCAGATAATGAATATCTGACCGGAAAACTTAGTTTTTTTGTGATAACAAGATATTCTTTTCTTCTCTACGTGTATATGAATGCTATAACTACTATTCAAAGATAAATATTTTTTTGTGGATCTTTCAGACTTCCGCGGGCAAAATATTAAAGGGGAATCAGTCTTTGGATTAAGACCATATCTAGGGGCTTGGGAAAATACATATACTCCAAAAGGCTTAAACACTATTGATTTAAAATTTCAACCAGCTAACTTAAAAGATACTTTTGCAATTTGAGAAAATATCAACTTGCTAACAATCAAATGACATGTGAAGATTTTCTAAAACTTCGTAAGATTTTCCTAGTCTTTAATCGATCTTATTGGATTAGTAAGTTTCTTTCCTATAAGAAAACATTTGAATATATATCTGCAACTTTAACACTGACAAAAGTTTATCTCCAATTTCTTGTTTATCTTAACTTACACTTTAATCTCTCACAAGTTTAACTCTTTTCCATCCAGTCAAACCAGTAAAAGGATAGGAATTCTTCCAACATAAATAAAAAAACACCGACTGGAAAATATCACTAAATAAATATATAATTTAAAACTTGGCAGAATATTCTTCCACTACTTCGAAATATCTGTATTCACTTAAAACTCTCTAGTGGAAAGAGTTTCTGGATTTCTTCACAATTTACCAAACACGATATGATTATATCCTAATAATTCTGCTTAATCTTTTTTTTTTTTTTTTAATAATATACTCAGTAAATGCAAAAGAATATTACAGAAAATATTTTGAAATTTGAGCGAAAGAAAAATTGCTTGACTAAAATTACAATTTGGGACCTGGAGGATATACTGTAATTGGTAGAATAATTATATGGCTTGCATATCTACAAACACAGGTAAATAAACTAACAGAGAGTTCTTCACAACAGTATATTGCTACTGAACTAATTTTCATGCATATCATAACGACAAATTTACAGTATATTGTTTAAACCATTATAGAATGCTCGGAAACATATTATGAGATGCTTCCTGCCTCCTCATTACAAACTAGGGTCCTTCGTACAGTAGTTAAACGCTCTTAAAGTGCATTCAGAACAAAAAAAAACATATATAACGAAATCATTAGAGATATTTACCATGATAGCCTGCTTCATTTTGTGGTGGTCATCGACCAGTTTCGGGCGTTTGCCTATTATCAGGATATCTTGATAAAACAGTGTGATAATACAAAGCTGGAAATTCATACATACTCAAAAAATATTGGCGATTACTAAACATTTAATAAAAATGTATATTTGAAAAAATGTTTAGCAATTATAACTATATAAATTACAGTGAGAGAAAGTCGTGTGTTTCCTAATACTAGTAATAAACTCAAGAAAGTATAAACTGATTTTGCTCTTAGCGAAAGCCCGAAACCGGTCGATGACTACTAAATAAAACAGGCCATCGCTATCATGGAAAATATCTCTGATGCTTTACAGTTGAATATGGACCAAACCATAACAACGAAATCAATAATTTCTACCAACCATTATAATGGAAGGGCAAACACCTTCAGCACCCTTTTTAGAGAACTAGGAGGGCAATAGCCTGAAATAACACACCCCCAAAATGACAAATAAGTTTCGAAATTAATAGTGTTTTGCCACCAATATTCTTTCTCTCTCTCTCTATCACACTCTCTCACTTTGTCTGTCTCTCTATTAGGGCACATCAATATCTGAGATCATAGTGAGCTTCTAGAAGAAAAAATATAAGGCAGCACTGTCTGGACTCGAACTCAAGATGTGAGCATACTCGCAATACTTCATAATACTAGTAGTAAGAGAAATTGAAAAGTGACGGCGCTGTAGCTTCTGAATGCTCAGGTCTTCCAAAAAAAGAAATGGCAACTCTCAAGCACAACTCACAGACAACCAGAGAATTTTAGAAATCTTCATTTGGACATGTCTTAGGTCATCTTGAGCCGTATATCAAACTGTAGACCTTATTAACAGGCTGACCATAATTTCGGATCCTTAGCTTTAATGCATATCTCATTAGGAAACCCTACATTCTGCTCACTTAATTACCCATTTTGACATTGAAATTCAATTATTCATCCAGCAAGACACCCGTCACTAACATCTTCAGTAATTGTTCCAACAAAATTTGCCAAAGATGCTGCAGATAATTTATTCTAACTTCCACGAAAAACCGAAACAGTCCAAAAAACAATAATAATTACAAAGACATCAAGTTTTTTCTTTCTTTCTCATCAAGTTTATTTTATCACCCTTTGATGAGAGGGACTAGAGCACAACCAACGTGACCAGCATGTTGTCAAAGATAACTAAAAGGTCTACAATCGCATTGTGTAAAGACTGGAGACTACAAAGGCTATGTGAGAAAACCTTGCCAGTAAATCTCGGTCCTCCAAGTTGGGTGTTGAGGTGGCAGGCCAGCTTGCTTATTAGAAAAAAAAATTGTAAATGCTGAAAGACTAAACGAAAATTTGTCTATAGTTTAGTGAGGAAATTCATGCAAAAAAAAAAAAATCAATTGGTATCTGTTTATAATATGTTATATGTTTCAATTGGTATCTGTTCAAAATACGTTTTTATGTTTTTCCATCCCAACCTTCCCTCACTAACTTTACATACAGAGATCGATCCACTTTTGTTTGAAACTCTTTTCCAAAAAAAAAAATTGATTTGAGAAGTTGAATTGGGAAGCTGGAAATTCATGCTCCCTCAAAAAATATTAAAAACTAATAAACATTTAATAAAAATTATGTTTGAAAAAACGTTTATCAATTATAATTATGTAAATTGCAGTAAGAGAAAGTCATGTGTGTAAGTTGTGTGTGTGTGTGTGTGTGTGTGTGATGTACGTGTGTGAGGAAGTGTGTCTGAGTTCCACATCAATTTGTAAACAGTAATAAAAATTAGTTCTGAATAATTAAACAACATTCCTCCTAAAATAAGAAGTACTCTTGGTTTTTTTAACAGCATTAGGTTAGGTTAGATTAGGTTAGGTTAGGTTAGATTAGATTAGGTTAGGTTAGATTTGGTTAGGTTAGGTTAGGTTAGGTTAGATTAGGTTAGGTTAGGTTAGATTAGATTAGGTTAGGTTAGATTAGGTTAGGTTAGGTTAGGTTAGGTTAGGTTAAGTTAGGTTAGATTTTAGAAATTTGTTACAAATTACTTTATACACAAAGAGTTAAACACACGTTTCTAGATCTTTGATTAACCATTACACAAGAGAAGAAGAATATAAAATAAAAAACAATACAACAAAACAATAAAAAGAATATAAAATAAAAAAACTAGCTGCAAGATTTATGTTTTTTTATGGTCATTTAAAAAAAAAAAAAAAAAACTACAGTTAATACATCATCAAATTACTGAAGTGAAACTTAAGATAGGATGAAACACCTGAAAAGTTTTTTTAAGATACACGTGTTCAGGAAAAAAAAAAGACTGTAATTTTCTGAATATCTGAATTAACATTAATACTCACTCGTTTAATCATAAACAAGGAATAATTACCAATTTCTTCTATGCACTTGAATATGCTTACTGTGTAACAAACCAGATTGGTTATTATTAGACTATTTTTGGCATGAAGTCTATTGTGAAAATAATATTAAATAAAGAAAGAAAATTTCAACACGATCCCTGTGTCAGGTAGTTTTCAAAAAAAAAAAAGAAGAAACTGTCTGCAGTGAGTTACAGGGCGTAGCCTAGACTCCACACCACAGACTTTCCTATGGAGCGTTATGGGTTACGTATTATGATGCTTACTTACCCTTGCATTTGATAGCATCTTTAGGCTCCATGGTTGTTTTTTTTATTTCCTTTAGGTATAGATAACTTCAGAAAATAAAAGCAGGAAGTGATTCTACCAATCAGATATCCATGAGTATCATGTATGATTTTTCTTTTTTCTTTTTTTTTTCAGTTCTATCACACATTTTCAAGTAACTATGAAGCATGTTGAAGGAAATGATAAGGTTACATTATCAAAATTGCTATTTGAAAGTGCAGACAATGTAATTGACATGAATTTTGAGGAACCTAAACAATTAATCTCTAGGAAAATCGAAATGAATGCGTCACGTGACACTTAGTGCTATGTATCACTTAGTGCTTCATTACATTATTACCTTTAGCTACATATATACTTAACAATAACGTAGATAAGGGACAAAAATTGCCGTAATACTGTGAACATTTAATTCAGTTTCAGAAAACAATTTTTTTTTTAAATATTTTGAATGTTGGATATTAGTCTTTAGTTAAGCATATCATCATCTCTGGGCTACTTTTTTTTTTTGAGTCATTTAAATAACTATGCGGAGAATACAAGCGGTTCCAATGGATAGATAAATGTTTTTTAGGATTCTAATATGAAAGATCTAATGTGTGATCAAAGATTTGTTCTAGTTCTGCAGGCTCAAACACTATGACTAATATGAAATAGTGGTAGTGGTAGTCTCATATTAATGTTTAAAAAAAAACAATAATTTTATTTAGTCTGAATTTGTTCCCAAGATTGCCAAACAGTCTTATAAATAAATAAATTTAAATAAATTTGTAAAGTGGTATTACTCCGTAGTATACCTACTTAAAATATAGATAGATGTATTTGAGTAAAATATAATAAGTAAACATTGATCAAAATATAGTGAGTATGAGATGGATGACAAGTGAGAGAATATATCGATAGGAACGTAGCATAAATGGGGGGGGTAGGGTGGGAGGTGATGTGATACAAAAATAAATCGATAATGGGTTAAAATGGTAGGAGTTAATAACTTCACTCAAAAGGAGTTTCTGTCACTACACTGAATATATAGTTTGTGATTCATTTTATAAATAAAACAGCTAATAATCGGAGTTTTATCGACTGCTTTTTTAAAAAAAAAAATATAATTTTTTTAATACTTTATTACATTTTGTTTGATGAATCATAAACAGATGCTGATGTTGTCATTAAAATTGAATATTGAAAAAAGAAAACTTATTAAGTAACTATTGCCAAAAAAAAGTATTTAGACAAATTCATAAAATCATAGCGTGCCTTTTTGAAGTAGTTCTAGTGAAAATTACAAAATACTTAGAAACGTTCTGTAAAAAAAAAAAAAAACACTCTTTCGATTAACCAGTTTACCTTTCAAATGCTATTCAAATCGTCAAGCCTTAAAATTACAATGAGATGTTTGTACGGCAATGGTCAGAGGAGTTTTTTTAAAGAAAAAGAATTCTTTGTTGCTCTATGTTTCGTGTACCATTGGTGCCCTTCTTCAGGGGCTCTTTGGGATAGAAGAGGAGTGAACGTTGAAATTTTTGAGAACGTTCTCAACGTTCACTCCTCTCCTACCTTAAAGAGCTCCTGAAGAATGACACCAATGGTATACGAAACGTAAGCAACAAAGAATTTTTTTTTCTTTAAAAATTCCTCTAGCCATTGCCGTACAAACATCTCATTTTACTTCAAGTTTAGTGTAGTAGAACCAAAGCTTCATAGATAGTAAGCTTTACTGAATTTAACACTTTACTGAAGAGTAAGTTCTCTTCCAGAATCTTCCAAAAAGAATTTACCGTGGAAAGTGTTTCAAATATAAGTAATCGGTGGTATAAAGTACACAGAAATTCGTTGGAACTTTGAAAAAATCGCGAAAAAAGTAGAAAACTCGTCAGTAAAGTTGCATCTCTGTTGATGGATTTTGCCTGAAACCGAAACAGCTATTTTCATTACAGTCAATCTTGTGAGCTATTCTTCAAGATTAATGAAATCTTTTGAATGATTATCAACAAAATACGTTACAAAATATCTCAAAAAATGAAAAGTCTGAGGAAGGCCAAAATTGATATTCGTCTAGGGCAGTGATGGCGAACCTATGACACGCGTGTCACTGCTGACACGCGAGCTCAATTTTGGTGACACGCATCTTCAAAGATAAAAAATTTCATAATTCAAAAAAATCTTTTTTTTTCTGATAATGTAGCTCATATAGTTAGCAACTCTCTCTGTTTACTACATATTTTGTGTTTAGTTTGTTTCATGGAAATTATAAATACCGATTAACATTTTTTTAAATTTTATCCCTGAAAAAGACAATAAATTTGTCGAAACGTTGGAAAAGATTTAAAAAAAAGTGTACATTTTATTGACCGCTCCTCGAGATCTCCTTTAGTTGTTTTGCTAACAATTTTTTCATCCACATATTTTTGTGAGACATTGTTCTCAGCATTAAATAATATTAAGACAAACAAACGGAATCGGTTAACAGATGAAGTCAGTGGCGCTTGCTTGGCCTTGAAATGTACCAAATATAAACCCGAAATAGAAGATTTAGCAGACAAACTTCAGCACCTAAAAATTCATCAGAGACATTTTCCGCGGTAACCTGCTTCATTTTGTAGCCATCGACCGGTTTCGGGCGTTCGCCCATCTTCAGGATGCGTTTTTCAGACAGTGTGACAACACCGACAAGCACAGAGCAAACTTAGTTTTCACACTCAAGTTTGCTCTGTACAAGTCTGTGTTGTCGCACTTGTCTGAAAAACGCATCCTGAAGATGGGCGAACGCCCGAAACCGGTCGATGACCACAAAATGAAGCAGGCTACCACGGAAAATGTCTCTGATGCTATCCAGCTCTGCGGAACCAACCACCACACCAAAAAAGTCACTAATTTTTAATTCACATCAAGTCACAAAAGTTTCATAATTTTGGCTTTTGTATTTTAAATGGCATTAAACAAATAATTAACTTGATGAGTGACACGCCACGAGAATTATGTTTCTATTTTTCAAAATTTTGACACACCGAGCTCAAAAGGTTCGCCATCACTGAGGAACCTTTGGTCTAGGGGCTACTAACACGGGTGTTTAGTTTTACACGTAAAATGCATCAACCAGAAATGCGACTTAAACTGAATGATTTTACAGGCTTTTTTTTTGGTGATTTTCTGTAAATTTCGTATACTATACATAGTAAATACCTATCACTTTTAATTTTGAAATATTTTCCAACAATAATTGATTTTTTTAGGGGGGGATTCGGGGGAAATAATAACGTTAAGCCTTCCACTAAAGTACTACTCCAGTACATGTATGATTCTGCCACGTCTATATTATTAAATATAGATTAGAAACACTTACAAATTTGAAGAAAATCGGTTAAGCGGAAATACGATTTTATAGAATAAATATTTAATTGGGGGGGGGGGGGGATTTTCTCGAAAACGACGATAACGATTTTCTTTGAACTTGAAATACTAACTGCAGTGTTACAGTGAAAAACGTTTAACACGTAATTGAGGAGATCGAAATATTTTTCGTGTTAAACGATAAAATAGTGGTTTGTTTCCGTTCCGATTTCTCTACCATTGTACACGTAAAAAAAAATAAGTTTATGTATTAAAATTACAAAAAAAAACAAAAAAAAAAACAAACGAATCTGGTGCGAAACACTCACACAACTTTCTCTTACTCCAGTTCTCAAAATTATAATTGACAAATTTTATAGTTTGTGTACCAAATTTAATAAAACTTGTCGAAAACTGAAACAAACTGTTCAGTAAAAGCGCACTAATTTTCTTGAAACTTGGAATTTTGGCCATCTATTTATTTTTAATTAATTTTGTTTAGATGATAGAATTGTATAAGCAAGTATGATAGCATTTTAAGTAAGAAAAACATAACCCTACCCCTTCCCTAAAAGTGCCCTTAAATGAATGTTCCTAAAGAAATGTTTCAAGTAAAAGTTGTAGATCTTTGTATGTTTAGTTTATATACGAAGTTTCAAGAAAAATCATCGGAGCTATTTTTTGAGAAAATCGCGAAAAAGTGAAAAAACTATTTAGTAAAATGGTAAAGTAAACGCACTTCCGGTTATGCGATTTATTTCAAACTCGGAATTTCAACAAAATATTTAATTCTAATTAACATTATTTAGATGATGGAATGTACAATAAACTGAAATAGCACTTTAGATGAAAACCTAACCCCTCCCCTCCCCCATAAGTGCCCTTAAATGAATTTTCCCAGAGAAATGTTTCAAATAAAAGTTGTAGCTCTTTGTATGTGTAGTTGATTTACCAAGTTTGAAGAAAATCGTTGGGGCCATTTTTGAGAAAATTGCAAAAAAGTAAAGAAAAAAAACTAGTAAAGTGGTACTTCCGGTTGAGGAATGTTGACAGATAACGCACCGTCAGATCCTATGGTGATACCTAAATGTAATTATCAAGTTTCAACTTTCTACAGTTTTTCATTTTTGAGCTATGCTGTTCACATACGTACACACACACACACACACACAGACCATTTGTTAAAAACCACTTTTTTGGACTCAGAGGAACCTTAAAACGGATATTTCTGGTGAAAACTCGATATCGAATATTTGACACGATTACAATACGTGTCCTCTTACTAGGAGTAACAGAAAGTAAAAACACAAAATTCGGTGATTTTTAACACAAAAATGCAACGAATTTGAAATCTAACTGAAATGTTTTTGTCAATGGTGGTGACTTTAACTACCTACACAATGACAAGCGGAAACCTAGCAACAGTAGCAGCCATTGTTTATTTTGTTCCGTCTAACGAAATAGCAATCTTTTCGTGTTAAGCGGATATTTGTTTCGTGTTTAAAGAAAAAAAATTATATGAAATTATTACGTAGTATTTTGTCAGGACCGCAGTATGATTTCGTGTTAACCTAGTTTTTTCATGTTAAGCGTTTTCGTGTTAAACGTTTTTCACTGTATTTCACTTTATTTGAAACTATTTTTGAATAAATTGTTTTTACATGGTTCTGAAGAATTTGAAACGATAAAATTCAATTGAGTTTGCCAAATATTATTGGCCTCTTTATTATGTAATCATTCTCTAACTGTTTCTGATGGTAGTTTGGCACTTGTCCCCCCACCACCACCACCAACATGAGCAAAATTTGAAATTTAAATAAAATTAGTTATTTTATGTATAACTGCAGCCATATGAGATTTTTAATTTTATATAAATGATAGAATTATAATGGATATGCGAAGGAGAGAGAGAATTAGAGAGAATGGATTTTAAGATAAAATAAACTGAAATAAATGCTGAACACTATATAATGAATAGAACACACAAACTGCAAGAACTTAACTACAAGTATAATAGAAATTGGATAGCGAGAGATATAATATAAAGAGAAACTGGCTGAGTGATAAGAAGTTAGTAGAAGGTTGTTGACTGGTTGTTAACTCGTCGTAAACTGTTGTAAAACTGTTCACCTGTAGGGCTATCTCGGCTGTATATTATATAGAATCTCCTGGCCTAGGTAGCCTAGGTAACGAGATTAATTCAATTTTGTGGTACTCCGCTCTTCAGATCCTATTGCAGAATCATATTATCAACTGAAATGACGCTTTAAAAGAAAACGACCTCTCCCCTAGAACTACACAAAAAATGAAATAAACTAGAAAAAATGCTTAACACTATATAATGAATAGAACACACTAACTGCAAGGACTTTACTACAAGTATAATAGAAATTGGATAGCGAGAGATATAATATAAAGAGGAAACTGGCTGAGTGATAAGAAGTTAGTAGAAGGTTGTTGACAGGTTGTTAACTCGTCGTAAACTGTTGTAAAACTGTTCACCTGTAGGGCTAGCTCAGCTGTATATTCTATAGAATCTCCCACACTTCAATTTTGTGTTTCACCGCTTTTCGAATCTTATTACAGAATCATATAATCAACTGAAATAACGCTTTAAAGGAAAACTTAACCTCTCCCATAGAATTACACAAAAAATGAATTTTCTTTCTTGAAGAAATAAAAGTGATGGACCTAAATGTACGAATTGAGTGTAAAAAAGAAAAAAAAAACTCAAGAAAATAAAAATTAACTCAGTAAAGTGATACTTCCAGTTAATTTACTTGAGTACACCTGAATAAACTCAGATACAACTGATTAGCATTTAAATGAAATATCATATCCAATAAGTCTGCAATTTCCCGTTTTGAGTTATGGTGAACACAAATACACACTGTGACCAATCACAAAAAAGATACAAACACTTTTTCGCACTTGAGTTCTTCAAAATTTGGATTTCAACATGAAAAGTCAATTTCGAAATTTTGACACAATTGTAATACTCCCAGTAATTGTTGGGTGGTTGGTTTCGCAGAGCTGGAAAGCATCAGAGACATTTTCCGTGGTAGCCAGGCTTCATTTTGTGGTCGTCGGCCGGTTTCGGGCGTTCGCCCATCTTCAGGATGTGTTCTGCAGACAGTGTGACAACACAGACTTGCACAGAGCAAATTCAGTTTACACACTCTGAATTTGTGTAAACTGAATTTGCTCTGTGCGAGACTGTGTTGTCACACTGTCTGAAGAACGCAACCTGAAGATAGGCGAACGCCCGAAACCGGCCGATGACCACAAAATGAAGCAGGCTACCACGGAAAATGTCTCTGATACTCTTTAAGTATATTAAAGTAAACAACAAACTAATTCACAATTTATTAATTATTAATCCATAAACTACTTTCAACTTATAAAATATTTAACTAATAATCGATTTTTTGTTCATGGTATTTATATTTATGATTTCATTACAACGTAATTTTGTCAGCTAAATTTGTGTTCATTTTTATGAATAAGCGAAAGTAAAATATACATAATGCAGCAAAGAATATTGTTATCTAGTGTTTAGTCAACATTGTCATATAACCCTGACTAGTAACATTCCATGACATGTAAACTATTCCCACAGATATGAATCTATACATTATACATATATATATATATATACATATATAGTTCTAAGTGGGATAAACAGATGCAACTTATTAAACAACTGACTGTATCTATGAATTTGCGATTGTAATTAAATCAACACTCAACAGATCTTTGTACAGTTTATTTTACAGAGACATTAACTTTTATAGTAAACAAAGCACTTGTAAGAAAATGTTTCAAAATTAACTGGTGGAAACTAGGCTCCTTAAACTTTCAAGAAAATTCAGAAACAGCATAAGGAACAAAAATTATCATTAATAAATAATAATAATATTCAACAATTACCTTTAATAACTTTTATCGCTTGTAGAAAGTACTTTTGGATGGGTTATAGAGTTGTAGATTGTTGTAGGGGATTATCGCATTGCGACCTGAAAGATTTATTGTGTCCCACGGAGCTCTCTCAGTGGACTGCCAGCCTCCAAGCAGTGTCCTTTAGCTATAGACAACACTGCTCATCACCGGACAGTGAGTTGTAGAGGCTCCGAGGAGGAGAAAATCTAAAGGCAGCATGGTGGATTCGAAGCCGGGACCTCCGTATTACTAGTCCAGCGCGCTAGCATTGAGCTAATCCCTTCCTTCTCCTTTGGCTTACGCCAATTAACTAGGGACGGAGACCGTAGTTTGTGAATTGTGTTTGTCCTTGCCTGTAAAGGGTCCGGCGTATGTAGGTTAAGTGTATTGTGCACTGTTCTGACGAAATGCATGGAGTATTGAGCTGTGGTAACCCGTAGGGTCGCTACTCCCCAAATAACTGCATGCAACCGGTGGCTTTTTGGATGGGTTACTTTCTATCTAAATTAGAAATTCCTCATTTATAATCTATATTTCAAGATTTTTTTTAAGATGTTTCTTAAAAGGCATTCTTTTTTTTTTTATTTTAAAAATATCTTGTGCTAAATTTTTTTTTTTTTAATTTAAGGCGCGTCAACATCTAAGGTCATTGGCGCCCGTAGCCTTCTCAGTGCACTGCCGTGATCCGGACAATGTTCTCTCGATACAGAAAACACTTTCCATCAGCGGACAGTGAGCTGTAGAGGCTCCTAGATAGAAAAAAATCTAAGGGTAGCATAGCTGGACTCGAACCCGCGTCCTCCGCGTGGGAGTCCAGTACGCTAACCACCCTTCCCTATCTTGTGCTGATAAAATATTTCTCAAATATGGGAAACATTTCTCAGAATGCTAAGGGCATAATTGGATTTCGAATATCCATAATTCCATTAAAAAAAAAGGTCGTTCGTTAATATCCAAAATATTTTTTAAATTCATGATTTTTTTTTTTTAATTTAGGGCACGTCAACATCTATGGTCATTGGCGCCCGGAGCTTTCTTAGTGCACTGCCGGCCTCCAGACGGTGTTCTCTCGTTACAGACATTGTCTATCACCGGACAGTGAGCTGTAGAGGCTCCTAGGAAGAAAAAATCTATGGGCAGCACTATTTCTTAATGTACGTAGAAAAAAGCGATATTATGTTTACCGTAATTCCATTATGTAATCTAACTTTTTACTATATTTACCTTATTTGAGACGCTTTCTTGGTTTTAAACTTCAATAGAAACTTGTTTCTTAATAAGGGGCAATCCCTTGTTTTACGAGTATAGCCCATCACATACTACCTATCCTCATGATCTGCTCTGATTATTGTTCCTTTGCAACTCAAATAATTGAGATTTGGTCCAAATCATATCTCAACCATTACATGACTACAATCATCCTTCCGTGCAACAATAATTCTAAAGTCCCCCAACCATTAGAGTTTTGTACGATGTAATATTCATTTATTAGATTTTCTTCACTCATGAGAAATTTTTTACATTGATAACTTGCTAAAACAACTTAAGTATGAAAAAAAGTTGGTAATCTGCCTATGATTATCTCTTTATCAGCTGTTAATCGATTTATTCATTTTGTACAGCCAACATACCATAAGTTCGTTTAATTTTGTTAACATCACTATTCATATACTTGGTTTACTTTTTTAGCGTTCTTTTCTTTACTAAATATATACATAGTATATATAGTGTGTGCGAGTGTGTGTGTGTGTGTATTCCGAAACATAAGTTCGATCGAATTTCATTAAAACGGCTTGTTTTTTATTATTTTTTTTTTTTTCAGTATTACAACAAATTTAACTCGAAAAAGATTCGAATGATTTTACTCCAAATGTGATATAGTAACTACTTTTGAAGAAATTCTATTTTACAGATATTCAAGAGAGTTTTGTCATAGGCTTCCCTTTAAGGCGTCTTTTTTTTATGTAATTAAACTATTTGTTTTATCCTTTACAATAATAACTTTTAGTTTTATTCATCATTGAAAAAAATTTGCTAATTAAAATTTTGAGAATCATTGCAGTCGAAACTACTTTTGTAATTTCACACCAGATTTGTTTTTTATTTTATTTTATTTTTTTTATCTAAAAAATGTGTCTTGCGAATTACTATTCGACTGTGTGTAGAGAACCAATCCTACGCTATCTAAAGACACTCTGATCCCAAGAAAAAGAACAACAAACCTGGTCTAGAACAAATATCCAGACCCGGGTCTAACCCATCTAAGATTCACCTCAGTCCGAACAAATCGGAAAATAACCTTAAAAAAGGAAGTAGCCTAAGCTCTTCAATAGACATCCTGTTCCGAGCAAAGTTTCTGAACCTAATTTCATCATATTCCCGAGCAATGGCTGGGTGTTTCCTCCTCTTTCTCACAGACTCTACAAAAGGGATCAGGCATGAGCCCCATTACGTAGAGATCTCTGCTTAAACCACAATGTCCAGTAAGGTATTCAACCAAATGCGATGAAGAGAACGCTATGAAGTCAACCATAACTGGCAGCTTGACAACCATGTGCCTAGACACACCACATCAACAGGCTCGAGACCAATCAAAGAGAGAGAGAGAGGCGCAAAAATCATTCCCAAAAATACCCATATGACCTAGAAGCACGTCCTTCAAAGAAGAAAGCCCTGCCAGTCTTTTAGAACATTCTAATTCCAACCTGGAAGTGAATACACATGAACTCAGCAGGCCATCAACGCAACTTGACTGTCCGAGCGGATACAAACACCTTTTAAGTTAGTGTTACGTACCCTTTCATGCAAAAATGCAACAAAGAATAGCATAAACCTCAGTCTGGAAAACTGTGGTCCATTCACCAAGAGTTACTGCCAGGTGATTTCCTGTCTCAAAATAGATCGCAGCTTTAGACCTACTATCCATTCTGGAACCGTCCGTGCTGGATGTAATCATCAGGTATTCACACCAGACAGACCCGATCTTCCCTAGAAGATAGTAATCTGACACAATAAGAATAATCGAAAACAAAAGTCTTCAACATTCCATCTGTAGGAAAACCTGCAATAGGAATCTTCTTATAGAATATATTTATTTATTTATTTGTCAGAAAAAAAGATCAATACATCCTTATTGGCAAGGTCAAGTAGAATATAATTTAAAATCACATAATTGTCAAGGCAAAGCTTAATTTCAAAATATTCCTGTATCTTTAATCTTAAATATAATTTAAATTCACAAAATTGTCAAGATAAAAACTTAATTTTAAAATATTCATGTATCTCATACAGCGGGTGAGCTAATAACAGTTTTTTAACACTAGCTTTGAAACACTTCAAATTCTTATCTTTTATATTCGCTGGTAAATAATTATATAGCGAGATGGACAAACTATGGAAGCTGGTACGAACTTTTGTCAACCTGTTTCTACACTGAACAAGATCATTGCGCCTTCTGGTGAAATGGTCATGAACTTGCGAAAAACTTATAAATTGGCCTTCATTGCCCTTTACGTAAACGAGGCATTGGAAAATAAATATGGCTGGTAGTGTCATTATATTCAATTTCTTAAACCAAGAACGACAAGATACTTTCGAGTCTAAACCCAAAATAACTCTAATTGCCTTCTTTTGTAACCTAAGTATTTTTTTGCATTCGGCAGCATTACCCCAAATTATAGTACCATAGCACAAATGGCTATGAACATACGCAAAATATGCCAACTTTAAAGCTTCCAAGTCAACCGACATTCTTAATTTTCGTAAGACATAGATTCCACGAGACACTTTACCCATGACATTATTAACTTGATCTGTCCAGTTCAGTTTTGAATCTATGAGAATGCCTAAGAAATTGATAGCTTTTTCAGCCCCACCATAATTTCCTAATTTGATAGAAATCTCTTTAATTTTATCCTAGTTTAAACTTAGCTTATTAGCAGCACACCAATCGAATATAGATTTAATGCAGTTATTAACGGATGTGTTATCTGCATTTCTAACCTGTACCGCAAGATCATCGGCATATAAATATGGCATAATTTTATCATCGTTATCAAACATTGCCGGTAGATCGTTAATGTAAACCAAGAATAGTAGAGGTCCCATAATAGACCCTTGAGGTACACCATACTCTTGAGCTGCAGTAGAGAAGAGTACTTACCGCCTTTATACACCGCTGCCAATCTATTCGACAAATAGGAAGACATAAATTTGACTGACAAATCATTAAACCCATATCACTTTAATTTTCCTAATTGTATGTAGTTATTATTTTTATATATTATAGTCTTTATAATACATTAATTTCCATTCATTTATATATTTATTATTACTTTTTATATAGGTATCACTTTTAATACCTTGAGATGTTATTAAAATTTAATAGTCAATTGCTTGTATGTATGAATAAATTAATACATATTTATGTAATAAAATAATCTGTTTGTACCAAAGACGCTGACTGAGGAATAAATCCTAGGGATCAATACAGAAAAAACAGTGACGTAAAAATGAGTGTTTTTTTTTTTATTTTTTATTTTTATTTCTATTAAAATTTGTTTTTGATGACATCAGAGAAACCTTAAGAATGTTCCTGTACTGTAAAGTAATTAAAGTTATACAAAACTTCGTTTTCTTTACTTGTATTCAATTTGCTTCTTTTAACTGTAGAAAATATATATATATAAGTGATAATTTCTCTCTTAAAAGTGGGAGAATATGGGCGATATATTTGAAATTACAAACAAAAATATATCTATGTAAAACAAATCTGGGGTGAAACAGTTACACAACTTTTTCTGGATTCTGTTAATACAGTTATAAATAAAATGATAATTCCTTTGCAATTTTTTTTCAATTTTCACTTTCTCTTACTCCTAGTAAGAGGAAGTATTGTAATCGTGTCAAATTTTCGATATCGAGTATTTACCGGAAATAACCGTTTTGAGGTCCCCTGAGTCCAAAAAAGTTTTTTTTTAGCAAGTGGTCTGTGTGTGTATTTGAACAGCACAGCTCAAAAACGAAAAAATCTGGTGTGAAACACTCATACAACTTTCTCTTACTCCAGTTCTCCAAATTATAATTGACAGCTTTTATAGTTTGTGTACCAAATTTAATAAGATTCGTCGAAAACTGAAAAAATTGTTCAGTAAAAGCGCACTTCCGGTTTACTAATTTTCTTGAAACTCGGAATTTTGGCCATGTATTTATTTCTAATTAATTTTGTTTGGATGATACAATTGTATAATCAACTGTGATAGCACTTTAGAGAAAAATAACCCCACCCTCCCCCAGAAGTGCCCTTAAATGAATTTTCCTGGAGAAATGTTTCAAATAAAAGTTGTAGCTCTTTGTATGTGTAGTTGATATAACAAGTTTAAAGAAAATCTTCGGAGCCATTTTTGAGAAAATTGCAAAAACGTAAAAAAAACAACTAGTAAAGTGGTACTTCCGGTTGAGGAATATTGACACATAACGCACCGTCAGATCCCATGGTGATACCGAAACGTAATTCAAGTTTGAACTTTCTACGATTTTTCGTTTTTGAGCTATGCTGTTCACATACACACATACATACACACACACAGACCATTTGCTAAAAACCACTTTTTTGGACTCAGGGGACCTCAAAACGGATATTTCCGGTGAAAACTCGATATCGAAAATTTGACACGATTACAATACTTCCTCTTACTAGGAGTAAGAGAAAGTAAAAACCGAAGAAATATGGATATCAAGGAAAATTGTATGATAAAATTAAAACATATAACATATAAACATATAACAATTGAACATATTCAATTGTTATATGTTTTAATTTTATCATACAATTTTTTTGATATCCATAGTTTTGTTTTGTAGTTTCTGAGGAAGAACACCACAGGAACTTCTTCTTTCTTTAGCCCCAGTCAACTAATTTTTTAGCTTGTTTATAAGAAAAATATTTCCTATTTATTGAAAATGACCTCCTCGGCTTAACCGGTACAAGCGCAGTCGCTACCCAACAGATAAAGTTGCTAATCGTCATTAAGTCTTCTCTAAGTGCTTCTAGAGTTGTTGGTTCCCGGACATAAATTGTTTCTCTCTTAAAAAGTAAAAAATCAAAGAGGGGTTAAATCTGGCAATTTGGAGAGGTGAAAAGTGAATGAGATGTTCAGTAGCCGCTGGATCGGGAGACAGGGACCGGTAAACTGGCCTTCCAGATAGCCAGATTAACTAACCACTCTTGAATTTTTTCTTTGGGGATATCTCAAAGAAAAAAATTTATGCTAGGGAACCAACAACTCCAGATGCACTTAGAGAAGACTTAGAGCAGTGGAACTTAATTTAATCTTTTTGATTGAATATCTCGGCAAAAGTTTCAAATATTGAATTAAATTAACGGCATTATTCTTCATTTTTACTTTCTCTTACTCCTAAGGAAGAGGAAGTATTGTAATCGTGTCAAATTTTCGATATCAAGTTTTCACCGGAAATATCCGTTTTGAGGTCCCCTGAGTCCAAAAAAGTGGTTTTTAGCAAATGGTCTGTGTGTGTGTGTCCGTGCATGTGTGTGTGTGTGTGTGTGTGGGTGTGTGTGGGTGTGTGTATGTATGTATGTGAACAGCATAGCTCAGAAACGAAAAACCGTAGAAAGTTGAAACTTGATATTCCGTTTAGGTATCAACATGGGATCTGACACTACGTTATCTGTCAAAATTCCTCAACCGGAAGTACCACTTTACTAGTTAGATTTTTTACTTTTTTGCAATTTTCTCAAAAATGGCTCCGACGATTTTCTTTAAACTTGTAATGTCAACCACATATTCAATGAGCTACAACTTTTATTTGAAACATTTCTCCGGGAAAATGCAATGAAGGGCACTTTTGGGGGAGGGGTGGAGTTAGGTTTCCATGTAAAGTGCTATTTCAGTTTATTAGACAGTTCTGTCATCTAAATAATGTTAATTAGAATTAAATATGTTGTTGAAATTCCGAGTTTGAAAAAAATTGGATAACCGGAAGTGCGTTTACTTTACCACTTTATTAAATGATTTATTCTCTTTTTCGCAATTTTCTCAAAAATGGCTTCGACGATTTTTTTTGAAACTTCATATATAAATTAAACATGCAAAGATCTACATCTTTTATTTAAAACATTTCTTTGGGAAAATTCTTTTAAGGGCACTTTTAGGGGAGGGGTGGGGCTATGTTTTTCTCTAAAGTGCTATCATAGTTGATTATACAATTCTATCATCCAAACATAATTAATTAGAAATAAATAGATGGCTGAAATTCAGTTTCAAGAAAATTAGTAAACCGGAAGGGCGCTTTTACTGAACAGTTTTTTCAGTTTTCGACGAATTTCATTCAAATTTGGTACACAAACTGTGAAATTTGTCAATTATAATTTTGAGAACTGGAGTAAGAGAAAGTTGTGTGAGTGTTTCACACCAGATTTTTTTAGTAGTTATCAATACAGTAGTAAAAAGCAGTGATTAACCTGCTTAGCAATTCCTGCAGACATGATACGGTTAGCAACTTCGCCTGTTTGGCAGCGACTACGCTTATACCGGTTAAACCGAAGATCATTTTGAATAAATAAAAAATTTTTTTTTTATAGATTTTTGTAAATAAACTAGAATATTGTTTTGTTTTAATGATGTTTTATCTGATTTTTAAGTCCCTAATGGTTCTAAAATAGGTTTCAAGTGTTGTCAGCATTTGAAGTCTCTTATTTATTTAGAAATTAATAAGAAAATCCGCTTTTAATTTTAGTTTCTGAAACAAAGAAATAGGAAAGTAATGATGAAAATTTAATCTTAATGATTGAATAACTTGGCAAAGGTTTAAAATATTGAAATGAAATTAACGGCATTATTCTTCATTTTTTTTTAGTAATTTTCAATGCAGTAGTAAAAAGTGAGGGTCAAAAGGAAATCACCACTTTCAACCACCGATTTAAGGTATAAGGTGGTAATAAAATCAAATAACATTAACACCATCATAAACTAGAGCGCAAATACTTCCAACAAACGTTATGTTCACTTTTTTGATATATTTCTTCGTTTATGAGTTATTTCAAATGTGGCCCGTTTAATTGAGACATCCTGTATAAGTTTTTGCTAATATTATTTCGTATTCAGGAGACTTCAAACATTAATTTCTGACGTAAGCTTAACTTAATTTAACATGATTACGAAGCAGGAAGGAAGTTAGGAAGATAAAAGAATATCAACTTCTTGTATCCAAGGAAAACAATTAACTTCCATTACTTGAAGATGGATTTATAAGTAACCAAAGCCGTGATTAGGAAAAAAAGTTCTACAGTGCGGCTTGACAAGTTTTAATTATTCCATCTTCATAATTGAAATAGAGACTATAATATCGGCTATTCCAACAGATTCGACTGAATAGAATTTTAAGTGTTTCTCTAGAAACGGCATTTTGGTATCAGAAATCATGCTAGGCAACGTAATATCTCTCGTAATGATTTATCTAGATGGAGGGGGTTGAATTGCCTCCTTTCGAAGTGATTTAAATCTTTCACCCATATCTGCAAAGGATTTTTCTTATTAGATAAATTGATATATATCAGCTGTCTAATATATTAACGTACTATCTAATTCAACTAACTGTTATGGAAAAATGTATGGAAAGGACCAAATTTACAGTTGGAATTTCGAAAATAGGTTAAGAGAAATTTTTAAAATGTTTCAAATTTAGTATTTCTGGTATTCCCTTAATATCTGGTTTTTCCCTTATTTATATTATTCTAACTGTGACACCAATATTTTCTTTTGCCTCTTTAGAAATCTGTAAGTAATTTAGTCTAAACTAAGTTTCTTTTTTTAATATACGAACAGGGGAGGTAGCAGTCAGCCTTTAGGTCAGGTAAGACTCATAAACCCAACGGACGTATGTTTCTTCTACCTGAGCAAAAATTATTTCAACAATATTAGTCGAAAAACATCTTAACGAGAGAACACTGTCCGGAGGCCGGCAGTGCACTGAGAAGGCTCCGGGCGCCACTGACCATAGATGTTGACGCGCCTTAAATTAAACAAAAAAAAAAACGGCTTGGAAATAATTAATTTCAAGAGACTTATTTTTATTTAAATTATAGAATTTATTTTTTTTAATTTCAAAATTGAAGATTCCAATTATTCCATTAGTTTTCGTATTTTTTATGTTTTTTACCTTTCTAATTTTGACCAGAATAAATTTAAAAGTTGAACTTTCTTTCTCCGTTCCACTACTTTAAATGAAATTCAGTGATACTTCGGTAGGAACCAAAAAAAAAAAAAAAACTTTGCAGACGTCCTTCTAGAAAACGGAAGGATGTTGTGTTTGAATCGTTATACATATCTTTATTTTAAATAAGAGGTTGTCGCACATAATCTTTATCATTCCATAAGTGTGTTTGCATATCTGGATATCCAAGATTTTTCGGAATCGTTTGCTTCATTTTATGGTCATCGTGTAGTTTCTGGTGTTCGTTATGTTCAGGATGTCTTGATAAGTGCACATCAATGTACCTTCTATTCAAACCACAGTCACAATAATCTATTTTCAGTAAACTTTGCACAAACCAATTATTTATATCATTCACCATTTTTAAGAATTTTAAGACATGCTAATCTCTTTAACATTGACTTATTCAATACATCAGCTAAAATGATTAGAAGAATAAGAATAATTGGATTATCATAACTTTATTATGATTTTATTTTATTTTATTTTGTTTCGATTCAATGTTTGCACCTTCAGTTACCTGTGTAATATTTTTAAAGTATTTTTTTTGGCATGTAGTACTCATTTTGTAGTTTATAATCGATGTATTTGGTTAATTATATTTTGTGGATGCAATTATTTATGTTATATATTAGTGCTGTTTGTATATATTCATTTATAAAATGGTTATGTTGCCTGTTAATGTAAATAAATAAATAAATAAATCAAATGATTTCATTACCCATTATTTCAAATAATCATAGGAAATTGTTAATTGTAATCACATTATTTGAAATAATTTCCAATGGGCGAACAATTTATTGATTTTTTTTTCTTTAATAATGCTCTGGAACGCCTCTGGAGGCGTCTTCACAGGCGTGTATATTTTACTATATGTATTTTGTATGTCCATTAGAGTATATTTGTTTATATATATGTTTACGTGTCTATAGATGTCTGTATAGCTTTCTTTATGTGTGTACATTGCGGTCTAAGACTCTGTGTTCCACTTCTATTTACCAATTTGACGTTGTTGCTATATAAATCTGTAGGTGTATCACGTCTATACGTATTAATACTTCCATATTTAACCGTAAAAAAAACAACAAAATTGAGCGTCTTTACGTGATTAGGGATAATTGCAAATTGTAGCTTTGGGGAGGGGAATAGATAAGTGGTTAGCGTACTAGACTCCCACGTGGAGATCCCGGTTTCAAGTCCAGCTGCTGCCCTTAGATTTTTTTCTTCCTAGGAACCTCTACAGATACTGTCCTGTGATGGGCAGTGTTGTCTGAAACGAGAGAACACTCTCCGGAGACCGGCATTGCACTGAGACGGCTTCGGGCGCCAATGATCATAGCTGTTGACGCGCCTTAAATTTAAAAAAAAAAAATTCTAACTTTGTTTCTACATTACTTTTTTTATATCTGTCTTTATATCTATGTATGGGTCTATAATGTGGGCAAATGCTATTTCCGTACTTGACAGTATGGAGCTATAGATTTTATCATAATGTATAGTATTCGTATCCACGGGAATATTGATTTCTTTATATATCTATAGAGTTATTAAGGTGCCGTTACATGTCTGTAAAAGCGTATGGATATGTTATGAGTGTCTACAAATGTGAAAATATCAATGCGTATGTCGATATGTTATAATTTCTGTATGTGATGTCGATGTTTGAACGTGTCCATTTAAATGTGTACATGTCTATAAGTGTAGATTCAAATTCTATGTATTTATGCATGTCTATTTTTGAAGTAGTATTGTTCGCCTGAACTCTACTCTATATCTCTCTATATTTGTGTGCTCATCTCTGAGTATGTATTCGTGTTTGAAGAGAAACTCGTTAAGCAATCTACAAATATTCTAAATTTATAAGACAGACAAAGATACAAACAAAATATACATAAATGTTTATGTCAATTACTTACTGATCGTACGTACACAGAGCCTCTATTTTTATCAGACTAGTAAAGGTACATGTATTCGCTTATTTAAATATACACAAATTTTCAATAATTTACTGATCGTTACTATATATTGCCAAAGAGGTAATGGTAAGTTCTGGAATTTTATCTGCCATAACATGCATTTTTATTCTGTTCCTGACGGGTTGCGGATGAGTTAATTTTCTATACGAATTTGATAGCATTACTCCGATGATGGATAAGAGGAACAGCATTAATATGAACACTACGACGGATAAAATCCCAGATGTTAGCTAGCATGCGTACCCATCCATCATATTCAACAATCATATAATGGTATTTTCCTTTATTGGCATATACAAATTATACGTTAATGTTCAATCACTTAATGACCCGATATTTACAGATACAAACAGATGCGTACAGAATCTACAAATTTGGAATGGCATGTGAAGACGCCAAAAAGATTCACTGGCTGTGGATACGTTTTTTCAAATAAATAGGAAATAGGTCTAACTGTAGGAAGATTAGTTATTCCGCATTTTATTTTTGACTGCCTGCATATTATGTTTTATCTGCTACATATTCGTCTCTTTGCAGATATGTGCGTATCTCTGTCAGAATGTTTCTTTATCTTTGGGTATGCTGTGTTTCTGTAAAAATCTCGGTCTCTCTACAGATATATTTCTCTGACTTTAGGTTAGATTGGTGTTTGCATGTTCAACCCTTTGTAGATATCAGAGATATTTCCCATGATAGCATGCTTCTTTTTATGGTCATCAACCGGTTTCAGGCGTTCGCCCATCATCAGCATGCTTTTTGCCAAAACAGTGTGATAACATAAATTTGCACATCTCGGGTTCGTTCGAGTATGTACATCTGAACAGAGAAACTCGTTCAGACAATTATTCTAAATTTGCAAGACGGACAAAGATACATACAAAACATGCAAATCTATGTTATCACACTGTTTTGACAAAAAGCATCCTGGAGAGGGGTGAGCGCCGAAACCGGTCGATGACCACAAAAAGAAGCAGGCTATAATGGAAAATATCTCTTATGCTTTCCAGCTTCGCGGAACCAACCACAACAAACTCTGTAGATATGTATGTATGTCATTAAGTGCGTTATTATTTTCTGTGTGACCTTCTGTCTTTAGATATATTTATGTTTCTATAGAAATGTTGTTTGTGTGTATGTTGGCCTGTCTATAGGTGTGTTCTTCTGACTGTAGGTATGTTTTTCCTGTATGCTTACCTTTCTGGTGTCTAAAATAGATGTATTTATGGTCTTAAATAAATTTGTAGATCTGTTGTATATCTATTTATATTTTTTTAAGATCTATAGTGGATCGTTTAGAAAAAATGTTTATTTTTTTTTTTTTTTACTTCTAATTGAAAAAAAGAAGATACAATTATTTTATTAATATTATTATTATTTGGATATATTTGATACATAATTATTGCTGTTTAACGTCTAATGATTGTATTGATGATTTTATGTGAGTAAAATGAAAAATTGAAAGACAAATTAAATGAAAATTTTGTAGGATTCCTTCCAACATTTATGAGCGACTTAGTAGTGCGTTTGTATACTGACTGGACAAAATAGATGTAAATAGCGATGGAATTTAATCCTCATAATCCTTTATAAAAGTATGAGTATCCTTTATCCCTTAAAGATCAATATTTTTCTTGTGGTTATACATATTCTCTCACTGTAATCCTATATTCTAGAAATACTCTGCTAACTAATTACAGATTATAAATAGTTGAGAGTGAGGCCATAAATTCTGAAACAATGACCAGAATTGCTGCCAATTTTCAATGGTATTTATCTCTCTAATTTAATATAACAGATATACTTGTAAAGAGGAAATTGACCCAGGTTGGCCAAGCGAATCTACTGTTCGCACACTATAAAAAATATTTGAATAAATATTGAAGAAAAACAGCTATAATTATGTTAAAGTGGACGGCGAGCTTTTTATTTTTTTTTTTAAATTTGATTGTCATCAAGTCAATTGCATCAATTTCCTTAGTTTCTCACTCCGATGAGTAGAATGAGTTCCTCGTTAAGGCGATTCTATCAATGTAGTACAATAGCTCATATTCATGTAGTAGAGAGAGATTCATGAAGGATTGCTAAGTGCCTTGAAGAAGTAACTAATATAACTTCATAATTTTAGGAAAATCATAATGATAAAATCTCAGTTTTTGAGTTTATATAATAATCCAATCCTAATTTCAAATCGTATTATTTTAAATTGAAGCACTGGGAACGAAATTTACTATCAAATTAGAGGAAAAAAAATAAGTTATTAACGACAAACCATTAGCTAAGCTACATTCAACACCAAAATAATGATGAGTATAACAAAATTTCCCTAATTTTCTTCCTCCCTGATATAGGATCCTAAATCGGTAGCCAGCTGCTGTCAACAAAGCAAGCACCGCTAAGGCTGGCCACTGACCTAAATCGGTGGTCACCAAACTAACCAAGGTCGCACAAGGTCGCACACTAGGACAGATGTTTTGGTGTGAGTGTGGCCAACACTAACATATAAACTCGCCCCATTGGAAGAGGGGATGATTATACGATTATACTTGAGTATACGTCTTCATATACGAGCAGCAGTTTACGCGTCCCTATACAGTTTTTATTTATACTTATTATTACCTTAGTTGTGCATCTTAGTTCATTTATCTTCTATTTATTTCTAAGTATTTCTTGTTAATAGTTACCATTTTTTACGTTTAAATTATTGTTCAAATACAGTCTATTTTTATAAAATCCGTGTTAATAATTCGAGCACTAACTTCCAAAAATCTCTAAACTAACTTCCGCCCTCTTCAAGACATCTACTACATACCTCAGGAATCACATTAAACGATTCCATTAGGTTTGATTGAATAAACGAGATATGAAGGCACTGTTATAATGTTATAAGTTTACACTAACTGCACTGGACTTTATAATGAAACTGATAGAATAAAAGGTGGGAGTAAAGATATGACATGATGCGATGTATGGTTGAATCTGATAGATAGATCTAGATAGATTCCCATTGGCTTATACACATAGGTTCTCCCACTCTAGCCTGCTTAAGTCAGAGAGTACCAGAGAGGGCCTGTCTTCTCTCTGCTTGCCATTACATCAACAGCAGGGAGCAGCAATATGTTGGTAGCAATCAGGTAGACTTCCATCAATTTATCGTTGATACCCTCAACAGGAACCATAAAGATCGCATGCTACTCTTGAAAATTGAAAATGTCTTGTATCACTAGCAAAAGACCCTAAACGCACAGTTCACAAGTTTGCTCAGATGTCGTTTTACCAGAGAGGGCCTGTCTGCTCTCTGCTTGCTATTACATAATTATTGTATAATATTACTATCCAGTGCTCTAATTATTGTTGCGTTTGGAACTTTTTGGAATTCATTTATTGTCTTGGTTTCGTCTGTCTGATCAAGATTTTCTTTGGTTTATCCAATCTAAGATGAATACAAAATGGAAATAATGATGTTTTACAAAAAAAAAAAAAAAATTCTACAAATCTATTTATTTAAATTAGCAAATAAATTCTCATGAATATAATCAGAATATATAGGCGATAATTATTTATTATGTTTTGCGGGTAAAATGACAGGATTTCCTGTAAAATAATAATAGCACAAAATTCCAGATAATAATTGGTAGAAAACTGTATTTTATTTATTTAAATTTAAATAAGAAATAAAATATAAAGGCTATATATTGTGTATATTCTAACGTTATGAATTATTGTACAAATAAGTTTTGAGAAGGTTTTTTTTTTGTGATTTGAAAAATTAAGAACTATTATTATTATTTGTCTGTGGGGAGGGACCAAACCCTAAGCTATCCAAAACCCTACTGGGCCCATATATCTACCCCAAGAAAAACAACAGCAAAACCGAGTCTAGAGCAAATATCCAGATCCGGGTCTAATCCATCCAAGATTCACCGCGGTTCAAACAAATTGGAAAATAACCTTAAGGGAAAATAGCCTAAGCACTTCCACAGACATCCTATTCCGCCCGGATATCCTGAACCTAATTTCTTCACAACCCAGGCAATCATAAGATGTATGGGTGCAAAGCCTTAGAATGCAAAGCCTATTTTAACTAAGGCTGGTGTTACAGCTTATTTCAAATCCGGTCGTAACTGCGCAGACAAGATTAGCCAGCCTCACTATAGGAAAGTTCAACTATGCTTGATTTCCCTATCTTGAATTCCTCCATATTTCTGGAAGAGAATATAGTTGCTCTCATTAAATGGTTCTGCTTCATGAAAGGACATCCTTTGGTTGTACAAATTGGAAGATAAGTTAGCTTGTGCGGCTCATCTTTGATCTAAATGTCATAAGATGGTATGGGTGTTTCCTCCTCTGTCTCATAGACCTATAAAACGGATCCAGTATGAGCCTCATTACGTTGAGATGTCCCCTTAAACCACAATGTCCAGTAACGGATTCAACCAGATGCCTGAGAGAGCTCCGTGAAATATAAGCAACGTTTGACTAATAGCCCTGTCACGATGTATATTTTGGACTGCCGACAAACAACTGTGGCCATCCATAAGGTTGAAATTAAGAACTAGGTCGATTTGAAATAGAAGCTCTGTATATCGAAACAGAGCCATACTATATCTGTTTCTGGTTTTTTGTAATTTAAGTTTGATGACATCCCACTACAGGAGCAGTAAATATAAAAAAAAAAAATTATCACTATAATAGTAATAAATACATCGTTTTATAAAAAATTATATCGTCAGAATCTCATCCATTTCCTAGAACCTACTTTTGAGATCCGCAATGCTCTTCTGAAGTACTACAGCAACCGCATGATGCAGAGCGTAATAGAATAATGATTATATTGCATTGATTTACAATGTAAATATTGCTTAATAATAAAAATTATAAGTAGTACTCTTTCTGATTGTAAAATACAAATTTTTCCAAGAAAATAATCCAAGATATGATTTTCGTTTACCTTTTAAAACTGAAAGACTTTTTTTAAGTATATAGTATAATGCAAACAAAAGAGGACTATTGTGATCTTCTACTGGTGCCCCCTCAATGGCAGACCACTCAGTTTAAAGCATCCCTATACAAAGAAGGTGCATTGTAATCTCCTCCATCAACCCCATCAATCTGCAGGTGCTATCACGTTTTAACTGCCCACTACATCCACGGTAAGCCGTGTGAAGGAAAACCTTAGAATACAAAGCCTACTAAGGTAGGTGTTACGGCTTATTTCTTATCCTGTCGTAACTGCGCAGACAAGCTTAGCCAGCCTCACTTATAGGAAAGTTCTTCTGTGCTATCTTGAATTCCTCCATATTTCTCGGAGAGAATAGTTGAGAATAGTTGCTGCCACTAAATGGTTCTGCTTCATGAAAGGACTTCCTTTGGTTGTACAAATTGGAAGATAATTTAGCTTGTGCGACTCATCTTTGATCTAAATCGAATATAAATAAGTAAAATTAGAGAATTGAAAATTAGGATTCTATTTAGAATACCCAAAGATATCCCTTCAAGATTAAAAAAAATGTGGTTGTTCCATTCTAGTTGTTATGATTTGTTCCGCATAGCTGGAAAGCATCAGAGATATATTTTCCGTGGTAGCGTGCTTTTTTTTGTGGTCATCGACCGGTTTCGGGCGTTCTCCCATCATCAGGATGTTTTTGTCACAAACAGTGTAATAACGTAAACTTGCAGAGTTGATACTGTGATGGATGCAAAACATTAAAATATATTAATTTATAAATAAATTAAACTTATCAAAATATGTGACATACCCTTGCAAAAGGGCAAGCCAGGTAGAAGTCCAGTTACTGGCATTGTACTACCCCTTCTCCTCACAGGGGAGGAATTGAAGGAACAAAGAGAAGAGATTCTTTTAAAGGACAGACTTGTGCTAGAAATCAAGGTGGAAGCATCAGAGCTATACCAGTATTGAGTTATAAGAATTTATTATAAGTTTTATTTGTGATATTCAAAGTACTTAATTTCTCTTAAGGAGTAATATATTTAATTTAATCTACCAGTGTGTTCTTAATTATTCTTATACTTCTATCTTTTCCTCAAACATACTTACTTGCCTTTTCTACAACACCGCTCGTGCTACTACAAATACACATCATCAACCACAACATTACAATACTCTCAGTTGGTACGGGTGAATCAACTGTATTGTCTATGCAAGTCTATTTATTACACTGTTTGACAAAAACATCCTGATGGTGGGAAACCGGTCGACGACCACAAAAAGAAGCAGGCTACCACGGAAAATATCGTTGATGATTCCATTCTAGTACGATAACAAAATTATGGATCCCCCGTGTCGTTAATATATTGATCCAATGCAAATCAAACAGTTCACCATCAGTTGATCAATAAAAACAAGAAAATGTATCGCCTAAAAAGAAAGTGAAAGGATCGATTGAAAATTAAAAAAAATTGTGATGATATAAAATATAAATTATATTTTAAACGACCTCATATCATATAAATTTTTGCTTTGATCACACTTTACCTAGATTTTCTTTAAAGAGATTTTGTAAAATATAAACGGGTATAGCTTGAAAGAGAATGTGAAAGTTTTAATATATATAACATTGTTAGCTTTAGATAAAACTGATAATTAAATTCTACGCATTGTGATAGTGAATTAAATATAAACATTTATCTGGTTAATGAAATTATCAAAGCAATATTTTATGTGTAGTATGATGAACTGATTTGGTTCCATACCAACAATAATAGCATAAATTTTTCTTGGAAATGTAAGTCAAGATTATTATTAACAACACTTTGATAAATTTCTATGAAGTTGAGGTTTTAAGGAAACCTTCGCCAATATTTCAATGATTATTTATATCGTAACAAATCATTGTTATTAATTTCAACTAAGCAAAAATACTTTAGTAAAATTATAGTGTTTTATTGTAAACAAGAGTTAATTAGTAAGAAGATTATTTTGAAAAGAATATTGTACAATAAATAGCATTTTATGCAATAAATAACACAATTATTACATTCTCTTACTAAATCTTAATTTTAGATAGATATTCTCGTAATTTTTGTTAGTGCTAATTTTAGTTTAGTTTAGTGTCAAATTTTTATATCATTGCAAAGCAAATATGTTTGAGGTATCCTGAGTCAGATAAAAGAAAGAAGCGATTATGTTTAAACTTTGTTTCAAGAGGGGATTCATTTATGAGAGGTTCTGGGAAGAAGTTCACACGCGTTGATGTATTTGTGGATTTCCTAATTGAATACAGGAAGGAAATTATGCAACTTAAATATATAAATCCGAATTTATTTTATTCGTCACAAAAACACTAAAGAATGTGCCATTACGTTCAATGAACTTTTTTTTTAGCCTTCTATTGTTAACATTGAGCAATATTTATCTTGCAATATGTAATCTATGTAGCGAAACAATAAATATATTAAGGAAAACGTTAATGTTGTAACCACTTTATCTATATTTGAATATATGGAACCAACATGCTTCAGTACGTTGTGTACCAAGGTTCAACAAGAACTTCAATGCTTCATCACAGGAGCGGAAATAAAGCTGTTTGCTTGTACAACAATCGTCTATTAACTATCTCTTATTACCGTAAGAGAAAAAGTTTCGCTAACTTTCAAAATTAAGTTTTCACCGGAATAATGTACGGTTTGAAGACCCTTAAGTTCGGAAAAGTGGTTTTTCAAAATTATATGTGTGTCTGTGAAGGTGTTATTTTTTGTTTATTATTATTATTAATATTATTATTATTATTATTATTATTAATATTATTATTATTTATTGCTGCATGTTCCATAAATATATTGCATGCGTTTATAAATATTTAATTAATAAATTTACAATTAATACAATAGTTACAAATAAAATTAGAAAATTAAATATACACATATCATTTCTCCATTATTGCAATTAATAATAATTCTTTTATTAATTTCTTCTGCAATTAGTAATTTACAAAACAGTAATTAGGCCTGTGGTGAGTTATGGTAGTGAAACATGGTCCCTAACGAAAAGTGACGAGCATCTTTTCAGTATATGGGAAAGGAAAATACTGAGCAAAGTATGAGGAACCGTTAAAGATGGGGAGGATTGGAGAATAAGGACCAACCAGGAATTACGAGACTTGTGCAACGACTCCAAGGATTTGGTTAGATTTATAAAGAGGGGAAGGCTTAAGGGGGTTGGCCATGTGGAGAGGATGGAGGAGGGCAGGATCCCTAAAATGATTTGTGCCGGACACCCAGGAGTACAGAGAAGAAGAGGAAGACCGAGGTCGCGATGGTTGGAAGGAGTGGGGCGCGATTTGAGAGAGATGGAAGTTAGGAGATGGCGCAGATTGGCCCAGGACCGGGCGGAGTGGGCAGTTGTGATTAAGGAGGCCAAGATCCTTCAAGGATTGTAGAGCCAGAGAAGGAGAATTATTCTTAATGTGTACAATTAATTACATACGAATTTACCAAAAGCATTGCACTAAATTCATCACTAACTAGCACTTTCTTCTGGGCGGTGGCCCTTGTATATCTCTATGTCGTTGTGTGCATGTGTGTGGTCACATAAATAAGGGTAATCACAGAAAACTGAAGCATGGTATTTCATTTAGGTTCAACCAGAGCACGTGATTAAGGTTTCGTTCAAAATCGGTCTACCCGATAAAACACTTAACTAAATAGATCTTTTTTGCAGATTTTCTCGAAATCGGGACCTTACGATTTTCTTTACCCGTAGTATATCACACACTAATCGTATAAAGCGCTACAAATTTTATTTTTAAGAATTTTTTTGGAAAATCCATGGGTGTTTTGGGGAATGGGCGACGTTAGCTTTTCCATTTAAATGCTATTTCTACGTTTCATACTATACTATGATTACTTACTTACTTTTACGGCGTTTCCCTTTGTTGAGTTCACCTCAAGTGTGCCGTTCTCTCCATAACCCTCTATCCCTCCAATCTCCATCTCGCAGTCCTCTCCCTATCATCTCCTCCTCTGTCTCTTCGTCCCAACGACGTACTGGTTTCCTCTTTTTTCCTTTCAGAAGGGGCCCTATTCCGCATTCTTTCCGGCCGTCTGTCTGGGGCCATTCGGCGCACCTGCCCACACCACCTCATCTTTCTCTCCACTACCTTTTGATTTATTCTTTTCTTTATGCCCATTACCTCCAGTATAGCCTCATTCCTTATCCG
Source organism: Triatoma infestans (assembly GCA_011037195.1). Lineage (NCBI taxonomy): Eukaryota > Metazoa > Arthropoda > Insecta > Hemiptera > Reduviidae > Triatoma > Triatoma infestans. Next base: position 9,304 of record JAAEAF010005696.1, on the reverse strand, counting down.
GTTCGCCATTGTTTTCCTCAGACATCTCCGCCAATACTCCATCTCTACAGCATTCACTTTCTTCATTAAATAGGCTGAGGTTGTACAAGTCATGGATCCGTATAGTAAAATTCTGTGATGGATGCCAGAAATATATTTTCAGGTATACTTTATTTAAGAAAATCTAACATTCGCTAGCAAAAAGGGTACACACAGGTAGAAAACTACAGTTACAGAAAGAGTTCAAAGGACCTGGTTGGCTTTGTCTTTTAGAGTTCATGAACTTGGTTAGCATTGTCTACCCCTTCTCACAGGGGAGGATTTGAACTATGAAGAGAAGGCATTCTTGCAGGACAGTCAGCATTCTACTTTCAAGCGAGAACACCCTGAAACAGACACCGAACCAGAACACTTTTACCAGTAAACATCAGTGCCAGTTATAAAGTTAAAGCATAATAGTTTTGCACTTAATCTATATAAATAATTGATTTATAAACATACGTAAGCTCGTATCTAAGCAAGAGAGAGAACACAGGCCCGACCGAGAGCAAAAAGGCCCTCTCTGGTACTCTCTCACTTAAGCAGGCTAGAGTGGGGAACCAGTATATAAGCCAGTGAGAGATCTAGATATATATCTATCTATCAGATTCAATCATATACATCGCATCGTGTCATATATCTACTCCCATCTTTTATTCTATAAAAATCATTACAAGTCCAGTGCAGTTTGTGTAAGCTGAACAGTGTCTTCATATCTCGTTTAATTAATCAATCCCAATTTCTCTCCTCATCAACTCCATTATACATAATTACTGTGTTATTGAACAGTATTTAAATATCTTTAAAGATAATATATTTAATTTAATCTACCAGTGTTTTCTTAAATATTTCTTATTACTTCTCTTCTCTTTGAACATATACACAAGCCCTGTACTAAACCGCTCGTGCTACACAAGCTACTACTACTACAACACATCACAATATCACCAAATACATTACAATTCCCTCGACAATGAAACAGAATATCGTTCTTTTATTCTTCCTGGATATTCTGGCGTTCCAAAGGATGGAGTGAAGCATTCTTACAGCTTTCTTAGCCTGTGCGCTTCTTGCCCGCACTTCCGCATTACATTCACCTTCCTCATCTAGAATCAAGCCCAAATACTTGAAAGCTTTAACTTGTTTTGATTTTGTATCCATCCACTTCTAAATGTTCTTGTACATTTCCTCCGTTCACCATGTATTCCGTTTTTAGAAAATTTATTTTCATGACCCATTGTTCATATTGGCTTTTCAATTTCCTTAACATAAATTCAAAAACTATTATTAAATTATATTAATAAGAATACTGCATGTTTGGCCAAAATTACGAGTGTGAAGAAAATCGGTTTACCGTATGACTTTTATATTATATTCGGATGCTTATATTGCAAGAAACATCTCCGATTTCAAATTCGGCACCAAAAAAATCAACACCTCATTTGATAAATATTTTTGTGAGACATCGAATTTGCATTCATCAACAATGAAGATGGAATGAAGTACGAGATTTCAGGATACATTCCCTGCAAAGTAAATTTAGTGCAAAAAAAAAAAACACAGAAGTATTTGTGGATTCAATAAAGAATTTGACAAATATCATTTCTAACTGGCTTCTAAACATGCACCTTGATTACAAAGAATGAAATTTGAAAATTCATGGAAAACCAGAAAAAAATCTTTTAAATTTACATGACCCCTTTTACGTATTAAATAAATTAAAAATATTAAAATAATAATACAATTGCCAACCGGTGCGGGTGTTGGTGTAGTGGTTATGAGCATGAACTTGTAAGTGGGAGGACCCCTGTTCGAGTCCAGCGTATAACTAAATTTTATATTTGTTTAAAAAATGTTATTAGTAAAGTAAGTGCTTTCGCCCCCGTCCACGACACCTAATTTGGTAGTTGGACGTTAAGCCCGCCTGAATAAATAGGCATTACTTTACTTTACTTTACAATTGCCAACCAAGTATAAAACTGAATTTTATTAGAAAAGATGTCTTAGAAATCTTTTGAAATGAAATAATAATTTGAATCAAAATGGACATTCTTGTTCTAAATCTCAATCCTAGAAAAGAGCACTTTACACAATAATTATATAGGCTTGCGTGGGTGTTGGTTGCTTTTAAAACTAGAAGCTCTACATGACACCAGTGACATATGAGGCCGCAGTGAAGATAAATGTTGCTGGCCTAAATCTCTGTAGAGGCTAAGTGAAATGGCGAACAAGAAGGGGAGAAAGTAGAGAAAATGTTTGTGAAGATGGTGAAACCATCATGGTTTCTGGTCAAATTCTATGGAGATATATTAATAATATCAGTAAATGACAAAAACATTAAAAATGATAACCTGGTGGGTCGAATTATTGATTCCATTTATAAGAAAAATACAACGTTGCTTCTACAACAAAGTTTATTTATGTTTTTATGTCTGATCATTAGAGATACTTTTCTTTTACTTTCTCTTATTCCTAGTGAGGAGAATAAGTATTGTAATCGTGACAAATTTTCTATATCGAATTTTTACCAGGAAATATATTATGTTTTGAGGTCCTCTGAGTTCAAAAAAGTGTTTTTTTTTTTTTTTTTAGAAAATTATCTGTGTTGTGTGTGTGTGTGAACAGCGTAGCTCAAAAATGAAAAATCGGTCAAGTTCAAAATTGATATTCTGTTTAGCTATTACCATGGGTCCAACAGTAAGTTATCTGTTAAAATTCCTCAACCGGAAGTACCACTTTACTGAATGTTTGTTTTTTTTGTTTTTTTTTTTTACTTTTTTGCGATTTTCTCAAAAATGGTTCCAACGATTTTCTTTAAACATGGAATCTGAACTACACATATTACAAGCTATAATTATTATTTGAAACATATCTCCAAGAAAATTCATTTATGGGCACTTTTGTGGGGCAGGTGGGATTAGGTTTTCCTCTAAAGTGCTATATAAGTTTATTACAAAATTCTATCATCTAAATAATATTAATTACAATGAAATATGTGGCTAAAATTCCAAGTTTGAAGAAAATCAGATGACCGGAAGTGTGTTTTTACTGAAAAATATTTTTCAGTTTTCTACTATTTTCTCTAAAACGGTAGCAACGATTTTCTTTAAACATAGTCTCGTTAACTACACATACAAAGAGCTACAACTTTTATTTGAAACATTTCTGCGGGTAAAGCCATTACCGGGGGTTTTGGGGGAAAGGGTGGGATATGTCTTCTCTAAAGTGCTATATTAGTTGTTTATTGCCCGCAAGATATATCTGTTGCATGCAGTTTTTTGGGCAGTAGCGACTCCACGGGTTACCACCGCTCAGTACTCCATGCACTTCATGAACATTACAAAATACACTTAAACTATATACACACTAACTTTATAGACAAGGACAAACAGAGTACACAAACTAGGGTATCCGTCCCTAATTAATTGGCATAAGCCAAGGTAGAAGAAAGGGATTAGCTCAGTGGTAACGTGCTGGACTAACAACGCGGAGTTCCCGGGTTTGAATTCAGCATGCTGCCCTTAGATTTTCTCTTCCAAGGAGCGTCTACAACTCACTGTCCGGTGATGGGAAGTGTTGTCTGTAGCTAGAGAACACTGCTTGGAGGCTGGTAGGCTCCGGGGGTACTTTCAAGTCGCAGTGCAATAATCCCCTACAATAACCTACATATTAATTGATTATACAATCTACCGTCTAAACAAAATTCTTTAACAATAAATAGATTTGCCATAATTTCAAGTTTCAAGAAAATTAGTAAACCGGAAATGCATTTTTACGGAACAGTTTATTTGTTTTTTCAGTTTTCGCAATTTTCTCCATAGAAATTTTCACCGACGAATTTACCATTAAATTTGGTATACTAAGTATAAGATTTGCCAATTACAATTTTGTAAACTGCTTTAAGAGAAAGTTGCCTGAGTGTTCCCCCGCAGATTTTTTTGTATTGCCAAACGATTGAATTGGATTAAATTGTACGTTAATGAAAATCGGTGAATCTGTCTTGAATGTATACTGTATTCAATAAGGCCCACTAACGTCTAAGACGTCGTCGGTAGTTTTAAGATTTATGTCCACGAAGTCGAAGAAATCAATAACCATTTACGTTCAGGAATAAGAACTAGAAAAAATAATTTTAAATAATAATTAAATAATTTTATTTAATTATTAAGAGACCTTGCTTCAGTCACCCTATAGATTGAGCATGGAAGTGTATACAATAATGTAATCAACTTTGCCAATCCAAGTTTATGATGTAACCAATTATATTTATGTCAGGAGAAATGAACACGATAAGAAGTTTAAAGAAAACTTATCATTTTATATATTATAATTGTATTAACAAGACGTTTGTTATTGTGCCTTCGTAAATATCTCTTAAAAGCCATAAAATTTTAGAGCTAACTTTTATAAAATATATTCTCTCGTATAAATAGAACTCTGCATAGACAGTACATAAATAACGAAAGTGAAAGAAATTAGTTTCACATAAATGAAAAAAAAAAACGGAACTGTAAACTTTTATTAAAAAAACATTGCTTAGAACATAAATAGCATCAATTTAAATTCTAAACTGATTATGGATGTAATAGGATCCGAAGAGAGGGATCCATAGCAGAGACATAAAATTTGACAGGATCTCTCTCTAGCTTAGGCCAGACTACAGAGTGAGTATTCCAGAGTAATAATGGGTTTGAGAAGGAGAGAAATTGGGTTAGATAGATAAATGAACTAGAAGTAAAGTTGAACACTGTACAATGGAAAAGTAGCACAAAACTGCCGGGACTTTACACGTATATATATTATAAAATGGTAGTGAGAAGTAAAGAGAAAGGTTGTTGACGCGTTATGACTGCTGTACGAACTCTGCTGCAAGACTCTGGAATACTCTCCCGTAGCTGTATTTAAACAGTTTCTCCCACTCTAGTCTGGCCTAAGCTGGACAGTGATCCTGTCAAATTTTATGTCTCTCTCTCACTTTCTCTCTCTCTGCTATGGATCCCTCTCTTCGAATCCTTTTACAGATAACAAAACTAATACAAGGGAAGAAACGCTTTTGGCTTTATCCCTCTCAAGACTCCTTAAACGTGAATTTCCGGTGAAAAATCAACTTTGAAAATTGGACATATTCGCTATTCTCTTACCAAAGTAAGAGAAAGAGGAACTCTGAAAGTAAAACAATAATTTCTATTGCTGCAATTCTTACAGTTACTGCTGGAAAATGTTCTTCAACTTTTTTTATTTTTAGTAAAAGTTTAATTGCCTTCGCCTTCGCTCGTTGGTCTTGTGGCTAGGACACTCGCCTTTGGTGCGAGAATTCAGGGTTCGATTCAGGGATCAAGGTGATAGCAAAGACGGTATTGACCCAGCATCTTGAGAACAAGTAGGGAGCCTTCAGCATTATGTAGATAATACTATTTATACACCTCTACCCTATGGCGCAATAGCCCAAGAATGGCCAAGGCTTGCCAGACGGCTATTTGAATAGGGGGCGTGTGGTAAGCAAGCCGCATTGCCCCACCGCCGGGATGGAGGTTATCCTCAATCTGTTATATCTGCACCTAGTGGTGGAAAGGGCGGCGAAGGGGGCTCTCTTTAGGATCTCTAGGGGTGGCCCCAGAGAAGGGGGGCTGGGGGTTAGGGAGTTGGTATCCTCACCTTTGGGCTCCCTCTTCGGACAGCTCCCTAAAGATGGCATGATTAAGAAATACAGCTTCGCTAAAAACTTTTCGTTTTAGTGGGTGGAGCGAAAGATCCGCTCTATTGGGCATTAAGGAACATGCCATTAAATGGTATACTGATGGGTCTAAGACCCTCAAGGGGACTGGGGCGGGGGTGGTTGGTCCAAGGATCAAGCACTCGGAACCCATGGGTAAATTTCCCAGCATCTTCCAGGCGGAGATATACGCTATTGGAAGATCTGTACAATTTAACCTGGTTAGGGGATATAGGTACCAGGAGATTGTTATCCTTTCCGATAGTCAAGCAGCCATTAGAGCTTTGGGTGCACCAGTTATCAACTCTAAAATGCTTTGGGAATGCCTAGATAAACTTAACAATCTAGGCAGGAGGAACAAAGTTGTACTTTAGTGGGTGCCGGGGCATGTTGATATTGAAGGGAATGAGATGGCCGACGCCCTGGCCAAGATAGGCGCTATGCCCCCACTTCTAGGGCCGGAACCTTTTTTGTGGGGTTAGCGATCAGTTTCTGTCGGAAGAACTTAGAAGGGAAGAGGAGGCGAGGAGATCTCAACTCTGGTTCTTCCTCCCCGGTTTGCGGCAGGCCAAGATCTGCTTGGGAAATTATAACCGACGAAGGTCGGAGGCCTGCATTGAATTGAGCAAGAACAAGCTCTGCATTCTTACAGGTTTCCTCACAGGACATTGCCGACTTAGAGGACACCTGGTGAAGCTGGGTTTGGAAAGTGACAGCTCATGCAGATTCTGTGGGGAGCTGAAGGAAACTCCATTACATCTCTTAACAGACTGTGAGGCTGCCACTCAGAGAAGGTTCAAGAACCTAGGTAGCTATCAGGTGGAGGAGGGGGATATACCCTCTCTAGAGCTCTGAGGGATCTCAGACTGATGGAGGTGTTGTAGAACGGATGTTCAACTGGGACATCAGTTCGGGTGCTGTGAGCAAGCCTGCGGCACCCAGGGGGCATAGCACAATAGACCAGATGAAAGGTCGCAATGCATTGGCCCCCCTCTTCAAAAAAAGAAAAAGAAAAAAAAAGCAAGCCGCATTCTCACGCCGTTTAGTTCCGGCCTTCGCTACTTAGGGCGCTACTAAGTGTAGCTTCTCACTTTTTATCACGATACTGTCGACACCAACTTTGTCCTCACGGGAATGGAACCCTGAATTCTCGCACGAAAGGCGAGTGCGTTAGCCACTAGACCAACGCGTGAGGACACTACTAATACATACTATAATAAAATGACACATAAAAGGGAACGATGATAAATCAGCTGTTAGAAGCCCCTAAAATCCATTTTCTAATTATATTAATAAATCTGAATACTTTAAATAAAAATATTGGAGCCTTTTTAATAAAATCTAATCGGAAAATAACCCATACATTGTGAAAGTACTTCGGTTTAAGAAATTTGAACCGAAACCTTTTGGTCGGAACACTTGGTGATATCCATACGGAACATCACGTTTGAGCTTCTAGCGATCAAGTTTTTGCTGGCCATAAATGTCCCTTCTCCCTTCATAAACACAAACATACAGATTAATTTCTAAAAATAACTTTTTCAGACAAGAGAGACTTCAAAACCAGTTTTATCCCGCCGTAACTGCATGATAATTACACACGTAAGCAAAACTTCCTCTTGCGAAAGCAAGAGGAAGTAAAAAAGTAATATAATTATTTACTGCTACAAGTGTTATTTTTTTATTTAAAAAAATTAAATAAAATAAAATAGACGATGAATATTAAAATTAAGTGGCAGAAAATTTTCACAATGAATGGTCGTGTGCAGGAAATGAATTCTTACCAACTAGCGAAACATTTCCCTAATTTTCATTTCATCTTTCCTAACCGTACACGTGCGTATCTATAGGATTTATTCAACTAATTTAGACAATATTAATTCACTTTCCCAGAATTTCTTAATTTATATCTATTCTCCATACTACGCATTTCACTCTAATTGATAATTCTATAATTTTGTTTTTTTAGAAACTCGGTAATATTTATTTATTATGTTGCTTTTGTATAGTTTGTTACTTATTACTAAACAAAATACTACAAAGAACCAAGTAAATACTTGAAGTTTTTGCGGATAACATTATGAATAATGACAATATTCACTTATGTAAATAATCTTCAATTTGTATTGAAAATATCTTAATGGGTTAGTCATAAAATAATCGAGTAGTTTTTTTATATTTTTTTTTATTGAATAAATAAATATGCAATAAGTAAATAAGATAAGTGCTATAAATTATGACGTGATATCGTCGTGATGGTCATGGATAGTAGTTATCCAGCGATATAGATGTGGAGCATTCGTTATCCAAGGATGTTTCAGTCACCCTATAGATTGAGAAGAGGCTTTGGGCGAGTGGAATGTGATAAAGGAAGCGTCTGCTGGGGAATTGGTTGTAAACGGGACTTTGCTAAATCGTAGACAAAAGGAATCTTCAAATACGTGTGTGTGTGTGTGGAAACTTAATAAGGAACATCGACTATAAGTGGAAGGATTTTGGACTGTATTCTGTTAAGTTTCGTATGTTTTATGGTTCTAGAGAGTTCCAGTCCGTATATGTACGGTGAGAAGAATGACGTATTAGTTATATATGTTTTTACTGTTAACACATACATATAATGACAATATTTTATAAATAACTCGTGCCCAAGTAATCCTCAATAATTTATACTGAAAATATTACATTGGTGTAAATCATAAGTAATCACGTAACCATGCGTTTAGGAGCCCATTTCAATTATACTTTTGATTTGATTTATGTATGTGTTTTTTCTTTATGAACAGAAAAACGCAAAAACTAGTCAATAACAGAATGCTCAAATTTTATATTCTATTTAGGAATCAATAACGGTCGGTGTTTTGTAAAGTGAATTTCATTAGAGCTCTTAAACCTTAGTAAAATAAATTGTCCCGATTATTTTCCAAAATGGAAGTATTGGGATCATGTCTAATTTTCGAAATTCAATTTTCACCAGGAAATCCATGATTTGAGGTCCTCTGAGTACAAAAAAAAATCTGATGTGAAACACTCACACAACTTTCTCTTACTCCAGTTCTCAAAATTATAATTGAAAAATTTTATAGTTTGTGTACCAAATTTAATGAAATTCGTCGAAAACTGAAAAAAAAACTGTTCAATAAAAGCGCACTTCCGGTTTACTAATTTTCTTGAAACTCGGAATTTCGGGCATCTATTTATTTCTAATAATTTTGTTTAGATGGTAGAATTGTATAATCAACAATTATAGCACTTTGGAGAAAAAACATAACCCCGCCCCACCCCTAAAAGTGCACTTAAATGAATTTTGCCAGAGAAATGTTTTAAATTAAAGTTGTAGATCTTGGTATGTGTAGTTTATATTGGATGTTTCAAGAAAATCGTCGGAACCATTTTTGAGAAAATTGAGAAAAAGTGAAAAAAAAATCATTCAGTAAAGTGGTAAAGTAAACGCACTTCCGGTTATCCTATTTTTTTTAAACTCGGAATTTCAACAACATATTTAATTCTAATTAACATTATTTAGATGACAGAATTGTCTAATAAACTGCCTTTAAATGAATTTTTCCGGAGAAA
>JAAEAF010005695.1:0-53965 GCA_011037195.1 Triatoma infestans | reverse complement strand
AAAAAAACCGTTCAAGTAAATTTTTCTTACAAAAAATAGAAGAAACTATTTCTTAAATAAAAACCACACATCCCCATTTGAAGTTGGTGCGTGTATCTCGCTTCTCGAAGCACCAAAACAAATTTGCAAATTAAATCTGGATTTCTAACAAAAAAGTAGGGGGATACGTATTTTTAGTTTTTTTCTAGCTATCTTAGTTTCCGAGAAAAAGTCGTTATCCATATACCTTGGGATACCCTATATATATATTCAGCCCATTTGCTAAAAAAAAAAACTTTTTTCGTACCTACCCAACGGATCTCAAGATATGTATGTCCGGCGAAAACTCAATTTCTAAAATTTGATACGAATGACATACTTCCTATTACTAAGAATAAGAGAAAGTAAAAATCACAGAAATTAATATTGAAAAGACACTTTGCGAATTTCAAATTAACCAAAACGGTATAAAACTTTCGCTAAAATAAGTCAATACCACTTCAACCAAATAATAATTTAGAACAATATATGGAAATAGATTATTTAAATTAGAAAACTAAAAATTGGTTAACAAACAGCACTAAAATAACCTTTTTATAACAAAATTTTAAACTACAGTCTGATATGAATTTATTCAAAATTCTATTCAAAAATCAAAGGATGTTTTAAAGTAATTAATTTAACGTAAATGAAAAAGGATATTTAAGTAATGTATAGGAAACACAGTTAAATGGCAAAGATCTCCAACATTATCAAGGCTGTAGATGAAAGAGGCTTTAGTAAAGAGTAAAGAGCAGCTAAGAGCAAACTAGAAACAACAGTCTATAGAAAGGGAGACAGAAAACATTTAATACTTTCTTTGCAATTTAAAGTAGCGTTTACCATAAGCCTTTGGTGTTTTATTGAGAATGGAATTAAGGTAAAAAGAGAGAAGGAGACATCACAGGCTTAAGTTAGCGAAGTGTGCTAATTTGAGTCAACTTCAGGAAGAGCAAGGAACTTGTTTCTTTATATAAAAATATATAGTAAATTGATTTATTATTTGAATTTATAAGAAGATTTTATTTGTATCTTTATTGATTTTATTATCTTCTATTGGTGGGCTTTCAATTAAACAATTTTTGTGAAAGAGAAAAACCAGAGATACATATTATTCTGAATATAAATTTAGAAGTTAATGAATATGGTATGAAATTAATGAAAGGAAAGGTGCAGCGGGCAGGTTATTTCATGTCTTTAGGAGAGGCTTTTTAAATCGGCGTGAGGTGACAAAAACGCCTAGAATGGCCGACTTGATCTCACAGATAAAGTCAAAAAAAAAAAAAAAACCGAAGACTTTCGTTAAAATCGACCAATCTGAATTACACTTTTTTTCTTTGTTTTTTTTGTTACTTCTATATATATTTTATTAAATAGTGTGATCTGTTAGGTGTATGAACATTGGAAACAATTAAATGTTTAAGAAGTCAGTCTGTCTGAAATGATGAAGTTTAACAAAAACATTTCCTGGTCACGAAGACACAATCTGCAATTTATTGTTTCAAAGTCATAAATAGTTCCGAGCCTATATATACTAAAACTGTGTACTTCAGCGCAATCTATAGGGAAACTTATACAACTATTGGAAAAAAATCACATTGGTGTTCTCATACTGAGTGTACTTACATGATAGTGAGTTTCATAAAATATGAAGTTAAATATAAAGTGAATACTTTCTAGAATATCGGTCAATCTTCGATTTTAATCAAAGCTTTTAATACAATTTTCACTTTCTCAATGGCTAAGAGCTGATTTCCTTAAGAAAGTTTCTTTACAAAACTTATCAAACTTCATAAATAACTTTACTAATCACTGCTCTTCAACATATTATCAATTAAAAGTTCTTAAACATTTTCCCGTTTTATACTTTGAGAGCAAAAGCTGGACATTCTGTTGGCCTACATTTTAAAAGCAGTAAGTGAAATAGTTCGATATATTACTTTTTTATGATGTAACTTAGCTCATAATTAAAAAAAAAGACACTTTAATTTCAATTTTCATTTCAAAATGTCAACTGAAAGTGGTGCTACAAAGGCTCCAAACTGAGACGATCATTCTATAATTTACTTTTGAACCGACGAACAATAGTGATATGGAAGATGGGATTAGCTCAGTGGAATTTATAATATAGTGCGTTGGCTAGCATGTAGATTACCGGTTTTGAATCCCGGGAATGCTGTCATTAGATTTCTTTCCCTGTATCGAGAGAACGCTAGGAAGTGCACTAGGAAGCTCCTCCTGGCACCTTGGCCAGAGATGGCGACGCGCCATTAAAAAGAAATAATAATAAAAATCAGATGTGAAACCCCCAAATGACTTTATCTATAATATATATGCGTTTAGGTATCACCATGGGATCTGACAGTAGTTCAGTAACAAATGTTCTGTGAGTGAGTGAGTGAGTGTGTGTGTGTGTGTGTGTGTATATATATATATATATGTATGTGTATGTGAACAGCATAGCTCAAAAACGAAAAACCGTAGGAAGCTGAAACTTGATATTCCGTTTAGGTATCACCGTGGGATCTGAAAGTACGTTATATGTCAAAATTCCTCAACGAGAAGAACCACTTTACTAGTTATTTTTTTTACTTTTTTGCGATTTTCTCAAAAATGGCTCCAGCCATTTTCTTAAACTTGTCTTGACCACTACATCATAAAAGATCTACATCTTTATATTTAAAACACACATTTCTCGAGAACATTCATTTTAGGGACTTTTAGAGGATATGGTGGGTTCTGTTGTTCTCTAAAGTGCTATCATAGTTGTTGTGGTGGTTGGTTCCGCAGAGCTGGAAAGCATCAGAGACAGCACAGAGCAACAGTGTTGTCACACTGTCTGAAAAACGCATCCTGAAGATGGGCGAACGCCCGAAACCGGTCGATGACCACAAAATGAAGCAGGCTACCACGGAAAATGTGTCTGATGCTATCATAGTTGATTATACAATTCTACCATGCAAACAAAATTAATTAGAAATAAATAAATGGCCAAAATTCCAAGTTTCAAGAAAATTAGTGAACCGGAAGTGCGCTTTTACAAACAGTTTTTCAGTTTTCGAGGAATTTCATTAAATGTGGTACGCTAACTATAAAATCTGTCAATTTCAATTTTGAAAACTGGAGTAAGAGAAAGGTGTGTGAGTGTTTCACTTCAGATTTTTTTTTCATTTATAATTTGGAAAGCGACGTAAGACAGAAAGTATTTTCTAGATGGTTTACTGCATTTTATTTTATGCTCATATTTTGGCGTACCTTGTGATCATAAATCAAATAAAAATTTAGCCCTTCCCCAGCTAACTTAAATAAACAGTAAATATATGTTTCAGATATTTGGCCAGGTGACGTTAACATTCAGATATGGACGAGAAGATGAAGAAGTGATGGGACTGAAATTTTGTAACGAAGCGATCATGTGTCTTGCTCAATTATATCCACCACATGAAAGAGCACCTGTGGAACCAAATACTCCTTTACAGGTAACAATGGGCTCTTTGAATAAATACATAAAAGCACTTATTTAATTATTCGTTATAAAAGTAGTACTAGTAGGGAAAAATAATTTATTTTTTTTGAGCTAATTTGCTTCATGAGCAATCATTCATCACCGTTATTACTTTTTGACTATTTCTTTTGACTTTATTTATTTATTTTAAACAACTTGATTACTTAGTAAATTTCTGTATATTTTGTAATCTTCCAATAACTTTCATAAATATATTTCGTTTTTTTTGATGTAATAATATATCAAAGTTGCCGTTACAGTAAGTTGTGTTTAGATTGGAATGTAGGGGGTATTATTATTCTTACTTAACGACAGCCCTTCACAGTCGATACCTCCCGGCAGTTATACTATTTACTGTCTAATATGAGATGGTTTGCATTTAACGATTGTGTTGGTGTAATGAGAGATTATATTACAGTCAATACTGGCCAGATAATGAGGAGAATAATTGTGGTTAAATCTATGTTTATATATTGTACTTGTAGAATCCCCTATTTGTAGTGTTGTACTTAAAAAAAAAAACAGGGTTTTTTTGGTATTGTTGATTATAGCTACATATCAAATCCTCCTTTTTAGGAATGTTTGCATTTCTTTTTCCCAATCGCTATATACTACTACCTTGACTTAATTTTAATATCTTATACTGAAAGGATATTAGGAACTCATTCAATAAACACTCAATAAATAGGTGGCACCTTTAAATAGTTCCTAAATACGCTTAGGAACTCAATAAATAGGTGGCACCTTTGCCTTATAATCATTTCATTCCCAAGCAGTCCTGAGTGTTCCCTAACACTATTAAGTATACCAATTTCCCCCGATTTACAATATTATGTATTAAATGAACTGATTCCAGGACTAAAATTTCCCGGGGTTATTTCCAGGGAATTTTAGCTTTTCAAGTACGCTTTTACCATCTGTTAGTGGTATCAAGATTAGATTTATATTTAAAAAGTCATGATATACTTTAAACACTGGTTTACTGCAAATAATTCAGCAGTAAAAATGGAGGCCTTATTGTGTTTATCTTAAATTGCAAGCTAATATTAGAACAGTTTCATTATATTTGAACTAAATATATCTTTTTGCAATTTAAACATTATATAAATTGTAATAGATGGAGCGTTTGATAACAATATTTAATTATAACATAGTATTTATATGATCAAGAAAGTTATTGAATACTAATATGTATTAGTTATTTGAATAAATACTGAAAAGCGGAATGAATAAAATAGATACTACACTACTGTTTACTCCAATGGAAAATTCCTACTCACTCCGCTATATGTATATCAGTGAATGTGTTGTGTGTTTTGTAGAGAGTGCACTTGACGTGTTCAATTTCTAAAACTGAATTAATTCTACGACATCCCATGCCAGCAGTACTCGGATATTTAATTCTGTATCAATTGAAACTATTGCTTCTCTCCCCTTTATATTAATACTCTAGCGAAATATAATGTAAAATTTGAGCAATATTTGTGAATAGGGCCACGTCTGGCTTTGAAATGCTATTTCAATTAATAAAGCGCTTCCGGTATATCGTAATAATAAAGATAATTAACGTTTTACAGATAGCTTTTACTTTCTCTTAGTGCTATATGAAGAGAAGTATTGCGGTTTGAAATTTCTAAACTCAGTTTTCAAGGAAACACATGTTTTTGGTCCCCTCAATACGAAAAAATCTGGTGTGAACACGACCTTTCTCTTAGTCCTCTTAATATAGTTATGTATAAGACGACAAATTTTTCTTTAAGCTTCAAATTTTGCTCATTTGTCCTTCCATAAATATAGAAGAGTTTGGGGTTAAGTACCAACCTACTAAATGAGGTAGGGAAGTCTTTTAATGTAAATCAAAAGAGCGCCCCAATAAGATTGAACCAACCAACAGCGCATATCAATTAAAAATTTAACTTCCGCGAATTACCTTAAATCAATTTGTTTAGAAAAATGTTGCAAATAAAACTGATTGGTTTATATCTGTACAGTTAGCAATCCAAGTTTAAAAGAAATCGTCACATTCATTTCCGGAATAATTCCAAAAAAAAATCAAAAAACTATTGCAATTCCGGTTAATCGATTTCCTTCAAATTTGAAATTCTAGCAAATCTTCTAAAGTGTATTAATATTATTGGTAGAACCAAATATTGAATTGAGTTAGTGCTTTAGAAGAGTTACGTTTCTCCCAGAACTCCCTAAAAATCAATTTTTCTAGGAAAATGTTTCAGGTAAAAGTGATAGGCATTAATGTATGTAAATAATTTAGGAAGTTTAAAGAAAATCGTGGAAAACTGAAGAAAAAAAAAAATTCTGTAAAATCGCATTTCCTGTTATGGATATAGCCAGAAAACTTCGTAATCAGATGCGCTATAGTACATAAACAGAATAGTAAGTTTGAGCTGGAAGGAGAAGTTAAAGAGAGTAGGGGCTAGTCCAGCCGCCTGTATAAAAAGGGTGCTTGACTATTCCACTCGATCATCATTGGGCCACCGTCAACTGTCAGCGTTCAGCTTTAATGAATGATTTTTTTTTTTCAGTTGTCTGCCGTGTTCTCAAAAATGGCTCAAATGATTTTCTTTAAACTTCGTATCCTATCGGCATAATATATAAATTACTATAATCTCGATATATATTCGAGAAAAACTTTTTTTTCGTACTCAGGAGAACTCAAATAATTAATTTCCGGTGAAAACTTAATTCCCACGAACTCAGACCAGGTATGCTTGTTCTTGTTAAGTTTCGGTTAACCGATTTTCTTTAAACTTGGGATTCTAATGTACTTTATTATTGGCTAACATAGGTGATAGAACCGTACATTGTACTGAAATAGTACCAAAAGAAAGTTTACGTTGCTTTTCCCGTAGAGCCCTCCCGAAATAATCAATTTTACTGGAAAAGGGTTTCTGATAAAAACGATAAGCATTTTTGTGTATAGATAGTGTATGAAAAAAAGACAAAATCATTGGGAGATATTTTCGAGAAAAATCACAAAAACAGAAAAAAAAAAAAAAAACTTTCAGTAAAGCCATTATTTCAGCTGACGAATCGTGACCAAAAACCTTTCTCAGATGCGTAAATATCAAATTTGAGCTTCCTGAGAATTTTCGTTTTCGAGTTATTTTCGAGTCTAAAAACATGTTTTCTGACTCAGGAAATTAAAAAATAATGGTGAAAACTCAATTTCGAAAATTTAACACAATCAACAAAATTTCCACTTACAAAAGAAATAACAGACAGTGAAAAAATTTGTATGTTATCTTATACTAATATTATTAGTTAAATATTTGGTTTAAATAAAGTTAAGTAATATAATATCTAAGCGTAAGGTAAAATATAAACCCTTCAATTTAAATTAGAACCAAGACTAAATCAATATTTATTATTATTACGATAAGATATTGATATTGGATCTTAATGTAATATAATACCATCACCTAAATTTAACAGATCTTATGAGGAAAACAGAACTATTCTGATTGGAAAAGTGACTTAAAGTAACAGTAATGAAATCAAAAACCTGATCAATGCAATCAATAAACAAAAGTTAACATCAGCTGGGGGGGTGGGGGAAAGCAATAAATAAATAATAATAAAAATGTTACGTGAAAAAGCTGATTGGTTAAAGTAGTGAAGTTTGGGAGTTTATGGATCAAGCAATCACTTATAATATATAGAGGAAAAGCTACATGTAGCGTCTATCAAAAAAGTATGGGCAGATCAGATCAGAGAGACAGGACTGATAGGATTGGAGAAAGACTAAATCTAACCTTCACAATCTGATACCAACCCATCACTTTCTCTCCCGTCACCAGGCTATCATTTTTATTTTCTTCTTTTCCAAATAAATAAAAATAACTTCCCACACAAATAAAAATAACTTCCCACACAAAATCGGAAGTGATAGATTTTTCGAATTTTATGAAATTTTCTCGAAAACCACTATAACTTTTATCTTTACACTTGAAATGCTAACTGCACAGATATAAACGTAGCACTTTGATGAAACATTTTCCAAAAAAAAAAAATAATAATAATAATAATTAAATTGCGGGTTCTACGAAAATGTGGCATTAAATTTCCAATTTTATTTGACTTTATTCAATATTTTAACATTTGAAACGTTCACAAATCTATATATTCTAGAGAACATTCTAACTGACCTTCATGTCAAATGATGTAATCCATTATTTATTGATTGATTTTTTTTTTTTTTTTAATTCATTTAGTTTTTATTAAGATGGTGAAATCTTAATAATATAATGGACCGAATTAGTTAACTAATCACTTTCTACCTCAAGCGAGTAGAGGAGGCAAACAAAGGAACGCATTTATAAACTAACTGGAAGGATAAAAAGAGTAGGGGGGCTAGTCCACCCGCCTGTATAAAAAGAGTGCCTGACCACTCCATTCGATCATCATTGGGTCACCGTGAACTGTCAACGTTCAACTTTACTGAATGATTTTTCTTCAGTTGTCCGCCGTTTTCTCAAAAATGGCTCTTTAAACTTTGTATCCTATTACATATATAAATAACTATTACTTTTATTTGAAACTTTTTCCTAGGAAAATTGATTTTTGGGGTTCTTGGGGGGGGGGAGAGTATTAGCGTCAGATTTTCCTCTTAACTCCACTTCGGTACAATATACAGTTCTACCACCTTTATAATATTAATTATGAGAAGTATTGATAGAATTCCAAATTTAAAGAAAATCGGAAGTGATAGATTTTTCGAATTTTATGAAATTTTCTCGAAAACCACTATAACTTTTATCTTTACACTTGAAATGCTAACTGCACAGATATAAACGTAGCACTTTGATGAAACATTTTCCAAAAAAAAAAAATAATAATAATAATAATTAAATTGCGGGTTCTACGAAAATGTGGCATTAAATTTCCAATTTTATTTGACTTTATTCAATATTTTAACATTTGAAATGTAACAACACAAATTCCGCAGAATTATCAAAAATCAATTGGTTAGAAAAAAATGTTTCAAATAAAAATGAAAAATGCTTCTAATGTATGTTAATATTAAATAAGTGATAGAACCAAACATTGTATTGAAGAGGAAAGGTTAACTCTACAATTCCTTCAGAATCGGGAAAAAATTTTTAAATAAAAGTGATAGGCATTTATTTATGTAATGCATTTAATAGAAATGGACCATTCGAGCAAATCGCGAAAAACTGAAAACAAAAAAAGTTCAGTACTTCCGGTTGATGGATTTTGCCCTGAAACCTTCATGTCCAATACGGTGGTAGTACCTAAACGGAATACCAAGTTTGAGCTTCTGGCAATATTTGGTATCACTCTTTCTCTCGCAATCAAGCAAGCAAGCACGCACACACACATACCATTCGCTAAAAACATTCTTTTCGTACTCTAGGAGCCTTAAAAAAAAACTATTTCCGGTTAAAACACAATTTTGAAAATCTGACACGATCGCAATACTTCCTCTTATCAGGGAGAAAGAGAAAGTTAAATGAATGTTAAAGGGACTAAGATCTATCAAAGCAATCAAAGATATTTCAATAACTATCTCTTACACTATTGTATATAGTATTAGCGTTGAAACTCTTCAACCACTCATCCAAACTCCTTTTATTTTACTCCCTTTTTATTCGTTATAATTATTTGTAGATCGATAAAGTATACAGAGCGGATACTGATGGGTGGAGCGGCAGTGTTCAAACAATTACATCATTTACTAATGTCACAATAATAGAGTAACTTTACTTCTTCCAAAGAGTACTACCATTAAACAAGTTTGATTCTCCTAAATACCATTGTTACCATCCTATTTCGCTTCACCCACATAATCTCTAATTTCCTAATTCACACTGAACATAAACCCGGGTTTGAAATTACATAAAGTAATAGAAGAAAATTTCTCTCTCTTTTCTTTTTCAAATTTAACGCCTTTTTTACAACGCCAATAGAGCGTGGGCAGAAATAAATACAGCAACAAATAACTTTTTAAGTAGAAACGTGACAAAGTGAAACTAAAGACATAAATAAATACAAAATACTGGTGCAATATCTAACTAACACCACTTTCTTATCACTCTTTATTCTCTTCACAATCTTTTTTTTTTTTTTACTAAATGCTGACTTTTATGTGGGTGTGATAATGGTACCATTATAGTGAAATAATTCGGACATAATATTTTGTCTTATATCTAGCGCTGTAGCTCTCATATTTGCGGACAAAATTTCCAAAATAAGAGACACAAGTCTACAAATGGCAATGTAGTGATTAATCATTTTGTTAACAGAAAGGTTAGGGCCACAGATTATAAACAGTTACCCCCACCCTAGAAACCGCAAAAATTACTTTTTCTGAAAAAAATATTTCAAAATAAAAATGACGGGGCTAGGGAGAATAGTCGCAAGTTTAAAGAAAAATCATTGAAATGTTTCGGAGAATTTAATGTAATTTAAATTCACTTCTATCAGCAGTGGTTTTCACACTTTTGGTTTTGACCGTGACTTTCGTGTGACGACAAACTACAGTAGTGGGAAAGAAAAATAACCTGTGTAAAACACTTTCTGTTAAATTGCAGAATTAACTATTTGGTGTTATAATGGAGTTGATGAGGAGAGAAATTGGGATTGATGAATTAGACGAGATATGAAGACACTGTTATAATATAAGTTTACACAAACTGCACTGGACTTGTAATGATTTTATAAAATAAAGGGTTAGAGTGAAGTATATGGTTGAATCTGATAGATAGATCTTTAGGTCTCTCACTCGGTTATATACAGGTTGTCCCCACTCTAGCCTGCTTAAGTCAGAGAGTACCAGAGAGAGTCTGTTTTCTCTCGGTCGGACTTGTTTTCTCTCTCTTGCTAAGTCAGAGAGTACCAGAGAGAGTCTGTTTTCTCTCGGTCGGGCTTGTGTTTTCTCTCTTGCCGCTACAGTGTCTATAGAGAGAGGAGAATTTCACATCTGATCTACTGCATACACTACGGACTGTAACACTGAAAAAGGAAAGGTTGCCGAAGAAAAAATTATGGATTAGACACAACAATCACCGGACAGTCAACTGTAGAGGATTTTACGCAAAGAAAATCTAAGGCCATCACTGCTGGACTCGAACCCGGCACCTCGGTGAAGAATTCCAGGGCGCTACCACTAATCCCTTTCCTTATACATACATATATACGCGCCGCGCTCGACCATATGCTCAATCGCTAAAAACATGTTTTTCATACCTATCGATACCAGACAAGAACTTCCGCGTAAAAAGTTAAATTTCCATAAATTAGAATGAATAAAATTCCTAAAAAAAAATGATCTCAATAATCTGACTGAAAAAAAAAAAAAAAAACCAATGTGAAACACTCATAAGACCTTCTCTCCAATTAATACAATTTAATTAACAAATATTCTTCAAAATTGCAATTTTTTCCCCTAAATCATCATTCAGTGGGGCGGTGGTGGTAACTAAACGGAATAACAAATTTGAACTTCCTGCGAATTTTCAGTTTTTGAGATATATCTGGTAACACAAACAGACCATTCGCTAAAAACATTTGTTTCGTATTCTGGGTACCTCGAAACATACATTTCCATTGAATACTCAATTTTCAAAAATTTGACACGATTGCAATACTTCCTCCTTACTAGCAGTAAGAGAAAGTTGAAGGATGGAAGTTTTCGCATAGTCGATGTCATTAAAAATAATCAGCTAATATGAGATTTGAGCAAAATTTAAACTATTTGACTATGTGGTTTTCTTTGGAAAATGGCACAACCATTGAATGCTGATGATAGAATAGAGTGGGTAGAATGATTTAGAAATTTTGTTAGCACTATTATTTTTAATGGGTCCAAAGTTTTACAAAACACATCGATGTCTATTTAAAGATTGATATAGAAATACATGCTCTCTCTCTCTCTCTCTCTCTCTCTCTCTCTCTATCTCTCTCTCTCTATATATATATATAATCCTTACTGTTTTTCCCTCAGCATTTTAGTTGGCCTTTAAAATGACGTAAGGATTATTATTATTAAATCGTTGGTGCCTATCGGCATCATGGGATCTAAGTCAAAATAGCTTCTATTCCCCCCATCCCCCCCCCCCCCCAAATGATCTCCCTAAATAATCTTCCCCGGTAGTCTACGGTTTGTCTACAATATCCTAAAATATCCTTTAGCTCCTTTAGCTAGGCTTTCTGAGAAAGAGAGACTCTCCCAAAAATCCGATACCAAGTGCCAACAAAACGGGGACACTGGCATAAGTAATCATACACCGTTTCCCTAACTCCATCATCACAATTCTGACATATAATTCTGAATAGACGTCCTTCCTATTTTATGTATATGACTAGCCACCCGTGTGTGTCCAGTCACTATACCAACTAAAGTCCTCAATCTTATTCTACTCAAGGACAGGACGTAATCCGAAACCTCCTGCTTAGCCCCTTTGATATATCTTTTGCCTGGAGACACCCCTGCATGTCCTTCCAATGTTTCTCCAAAACTCTCGTCTCCCAAAGTATAATCTGATTATCGCAGAATCTCTTAATGACGGCAAGGGCTGTCTCGGAATAACAAAAAGATGAGGAGGATCCCACCCTAGCCAGCCGGTCCGCCTTCTCATTGCCTTCTATTCCCGCATGTCAGGGAATCCAGAGGAGTTAGGGTGTTAAGCCTTCTCCTACATTCGCCCACCAATTTCGAACTCCAACGCGGCCTGCTTAAAGTCCTCAGGGCGGCCTGACTATAAGAGAATATCCGCACCTCTTTAATTTCTCCCTGCCACTCCCCCGCAAGGCAGCAGCATTCAGTGATGCCAGTGATCTCGAACTAGAAGACAGTAACCATAAAGCTGAGATAATAAATAATTCAATGTTCTCCAGTGCTCCTAAGTTCCTATAATTTATCGTTATATACGCTTGTACCAGTCAAATCGCCCAATCTAATACAAAATATATATTTCTGATAAAAGGACGTCATAGGCATCTGGTTAATAAAATAAATATTAAGCAAGATCAGTATATATACTAAACTGCAAAATGCCAATCCATTGGTAAACTAAATATTCAAAAGCAAATTAATTCAACAGACTGACAGAGTTTTTTATTTTTATAATTAAAAAGCGGATTGAAGTAGATTATACCTCTAACGTATGTCAACATATAACTTACCCATGTTATTTCCTGAAATTCTGAAATTCTATTTACAAAACTCGTTTCATTCACTAAAATACATAATACTAAAGACAGATTAATTAATTCTTGAAAACATCATTCAGACTGGTATTACTTTTTTTTAATAGTTTTATTCAATATTCACAACTACATAAATAAATATGCAACCATGTAAATAGGCTAGGAGGAGATATAAACAATGACGTGATGGTCATGAATGGTAGTTATCCAGAGACAACTATCATTACTTACCCAGAAGCTGGACGTCCCAACGACGTCTCAATCGCTTTGCAAAATTGCCTTGAAGTGGGGGTCGAGGAGAAGGTTTAGGCGAGAGGATTGGGGTGAAAGGGGAGTCTGCTGTGGAATTACTTGTAGCGGACGTTGCTAATCGTAGACAAAAGGATTTTTCAGATCTGAGTGGATTGTATAGTTGGAAACGTAATAAGGAGAATTGACTATGCGTCGGAGGTTTGTGGACTGCAGGGTTTGTCTTTTGTTAAGGTTGGTTGGTTTTGTGGTTCCGTAGAGTTCTAGTCCGTACATCCAGGTGGGTGCGAGTAGTGAAGTATAGAGTCATCTTTTATTCTGTAGAGTGAGTTTGAAGCGTTTATGTAGGAGTCTGAAGCGGTTGTTGAAGGAAGTCCGTTTAAGTATGGTGTGGGTTCCACGTTAGTCGCTTATCTAGGTACATACCAAGATAACGAACGTGTTCTGCGGGTGGGATAGGAGTGCTGAATAGGTAAACGGGAGGAAGAACTTATTTGTTTACGGTGAATACAATACAATGGGATTTGTTAGGGTTGATTTTTCATTCATTATGAGAGGAAAGGATTGTGTCGGCATAAGTATAAATGGTACTAGGATTGCTATGGTAGAATTGTACTAGGATGCTTGGGGTACATATGATGCAGTACATGTTTGCAGTACACATGATATCGTATTACTTTTAAATAAATTTTGTATAACCTAATCGAACAATAAAAACCTGGTCTGAAAAACTGACGCGAGTTTGTCTTACTGCATTATTTCTCCACGTCCTGACTGGCAATTTGTCTTAAAAGTAGAAATTTTTATAAACTATTAGTTCCCGTAACTCCCAACAGAGGTAGAACTATAATTTTACTGATAAGATATCATGAAGGAAATTTAAGGTCTCAGCATTCCCAGAAATCTCCAAAATCCTTTTTTTGAAAAAATATTAATAGGATTATATATGGTGGAGTAGTATGCTTAAGAAATACAAGAAAATTTATTAGCAGTTTTCAAGAATACGCAAAAAGCAAAAAAAAAAAAAATCATTCTGTAAAACCACACTGCAGTTATATATTTACGTGAGTTTTCCGATCTACTGATTTGAAAGAAAATTCACCCACATACTTGAAAAACATTAAAATGATAAATCAAACTTATTGATGATTATTAGCAGGTTTTTTACCTAAATTACCGTCTCTAGCGTTGTGGAAAAATATCGAGTAAATAAATGCCCGGATTCCATCTTGCGAAACAGTATTCCAAGAGCAACTTGGAGCGATTCTAAGTCAGTTGGCGGTGGCGAAGGATGTTCCAAATGTGGGATTCTATAGGGATCATAATCAGGAGAATGTGCTGGCCAATTCAATCTGGTAATTCCTAGCATTATGCGGTCAAGCATTACCATGCATTAGCACAAAGTTATTTTCAATAAATAAAGCAAAATGGGATTCAGATTTCCAGAAGAACTTCTTCATCGTTGATTCCAACCCAAAGCAACACTGATTGCCTTTGGAAAGGCTGTGGCTCACACATGGCACATGGAAAAAAGCGCTCTTTATGTCTACTCTATACACAAGGTTCCTGTCATCTGATTGGTATAAACAGAATCGGGACTCATCTGTGAAGAGAAAAACTCCATATTTATCAAGTGCCAAAGGAGATGCTGGTTAAGAGAAAATCATATTTCTGTTTGAAAAACATATATAAATACAAATATACACAGTCGCGTGTGCGCACTCTCTTTATCTCTCTTTCTATCACTCTCTCTCTCACACCACACCACACCCACCACACACCACACCACACCCACCACACACACACACACACACACACACACACCATTCGTTAAAAACATTTTCTTCGTATTTAAGCGTCCTTAATATATTTAATTCCGGTGAAAAATTCAATTATGAAATTTGTCACGATCATCATATTTCCTCTCAGAGTAACAAGAGAAGGCAAAAGAAAATGAGATCTGTCACATTTCATTTTCCTCAGCTGAGCTAAAAATAAATATAAATTTATGCCTGGAATTTCAGCTTGCTGTCCTGTGTAACATTTCATCATTTACGTTTCTTTGTCTTAGAAAATATAAATTTACTCAAGAGGTGAAAAATGATTAGCAAGCAACAAATAGAAAATATTTCCGGTAATGTCCACTCACCGGAAACTTAAAAAAATTGCATTTAATAAATAATATAATATTGTTCGGTCTGTTTGCACCAGTTATTTTGTTTTAGCGAATAAAAGTTAACGTTTTTAGAATAAATTGGACTTTGTATATTATACTTGGGATATTAAAAAAATAAATAAATCAAAAATGTTTACAAGTTTGCGTTCATTTCAATTTGCGCAATTATCTATTTGTTTATTATTATTCAGTTCAATTTGATTTTTATTTGATTTAACTACGCTTTAGCTTGTCCCTTGGTAAGAAAATTAAAAAATTAAAAATTTGGATTTCAAAATGCCCCTTAGTGCCGAGAATGTCGCACGTGTTGTGTAATATTGCTGATGACGGCTGCTCTAGTTATGCTGCCCTTGCTATTAGTGTTCTCTACCAAACTCTGCGAGATGCAGTGCAGCGTTACTAAGAAACAGGCTCATACTCAAGAAGGCCAGGCTGAGAACTTCCAATGAACTACGGGATGACCGTTTTTTTAACAGTTGTACGAAATCTCCATCTGACAGCTGTTGAAGTAGTTCATCGCTCCAAGAAATTCGAGATCTTCAAATTTCTGAGAGAGCAGCTCGAACGAGATTGGATGAGCAAAGTTTGATGGCTTTTCGCCCTACAAGAGGGCCAGAACAAACCAGGTAGCCCTGAATTTCTTGCCTTGATTGTGCTCGGCAATATATCAATTGGTCTCTCGAGCGGTGGACAAGTGTATTGTTTACTGACAAGTCCCGATAAGCCTTAAGGGCTCCAGACGGCCGTGAACGAGTTGGAGAAGAAGAGGTGTAGATTTGCACAATGCAATTTTGTTCCCACTAGGCATTTCCAAAGAGGCTCTCTAATGGTTTGGGCAGGTATCAGTTTAGACACAAGTAAGGAGATAGTAGTGATCGTTCGAGGAGATTCCACTGCAAGAACAAGTAGTCCTTATCATGTCGAAGATAGGTGCGGTGAATGTGCTATCGCTCGTCCATCTACAGTCCAGATAGTGTAGTCCTTTCTTAATAACCATAATACTGACTTCCTAAACTGGCCTGCCCGTACCTCTGAGTTAAATCCCGTACAGCATCTTTGGCATATGCTTGGAAGCTGGATAACACGTCGGAGAGTCCTTCCTGGGACGCTTCAGGAGCTAGAAAGGACAGTTCAAGACGAATGGGCTCTAATCTCACAAAACGAAATTTCCCGCTTGATTCAGGGGCATGCTAAGACGCCTAGAAGCTGTTGATAAAGGCAAGAGGAGGTAATACTCGGTATGAGCACCATCCCAATAAAAAATAATGTAAAATTAAAAAAATAAATAAACAGTTAAATAAAATTTTCCAGATTTACTTTTTTTTAATTAATTATTTTAAATTTCCTATATAATCCTATTTATTGACACTCGACAATCAGTAAACCCATAAACGTTATAAAGGATAAAAATTATGAAAAAATTGAAAACTATACATAGAAATAGTAAATTTTTCAAGGGCCGGAATTTTTGCCGGTGAGTGTATAAATATTTACACTCACTAATGTACTATATATAAACATTAGAATATAAGTTATATACTACATATTTTAGTTCTATAAATATATATACGGCTGTAGTCTAAGTAAAAAAACACTCAAGGGAGCCACAAAAGATCTCAGGGGATTATAGGCACTCCCATACATACAGTAAATCCTAACAATTTTCTTTAAATTATTACCATATTCACTTTACATACAATAATGATCATTCAGTTTTTATATAAACAATTTCCTAGAAAACTGAGCGTTTAATAATTAATAATGAAAGAACGATTAATAATTTCGCGAATTAAATAACAATTGTATATTTTCCAATTTCAACTGAATCAATTAAAAAGGAGAATAATTAAGCATAATGGACTTCTAGAAAATACTTATCGATAATACTCAATCAATATCACACATAAGAAATTTATGTTAAAACTTCGCAGACCTTGAAAAAGAAAGGCAATGAAGTTTTTAGCTTTTCATGTCATTTTTAAGCTAATAAGTTTAGCTTTGGTCACAAACAAAACAAACAAAATTTTGTGAAACACTTACACGTCTTTCTCTACAGTACACTAGGACAATGCGCTAGAAAGACAGTTCTGGTGGGACACTCATGCTTATAGCTATTGTAATTATAATTGCCACATTTTCACATCAAACTGAAATTTTAATTAAAATTACAATGATCAGCAAACCCTACACCTTATTTTTACTTTCTCTTACGGCGTAAGTATTGTAATCTTGTCAAATTTTCGATATTGAGTTTTCACCGGAAATATCCATTTTGAGGTCCCCTGAGTCCAAAAAAGTGGTTTTTAGCAAATGGTCTGTGTGTGTCTGTGTGTGCATATGTATGTGAGCAGCATAGCTCAAAAACGAAAAATCGTAGAAAGTTCAAACTGATATTCCGTTTAGTTATAACCATGGGATCCGGCAGTGGGTCATCTGTCAAAATTCCTCAGCCGGAATTACCACTTTACTAGTTAGTTTTTTTACGTTTTTCACTTTTTCGCGATTTTCTCAAAAATGGCTCTAACGATTTTCTTAAAACTTCGTATATAAACTAAACATGCAATGATCAACATCTTTTATTTAAAAAATTTCTCTGGGGAAATTCATTTAAGGGCATTTTTATGGGAGGGGTGGGGTTACAGCTTCCTCTAAAGTATAATCATAGTTGATTATACAATTCTATCATCCAAACAAAAATAAATGGCCAAAATTTCGAGTTTCAAGAAAATTAGTACGCCGGAAGTGCGCTTTTACTGAACAGTTTTTTTCAGTTTTTGACGAATTTCCTTATACCAAAGTACACAAACTATAACCTTTGTCAAATTATAATTTTGAGAACAGGAGTAAGAGAAAGTTGTGTGAGTGTTTTACACCAGATTTTTTTGCCTCATTAGACAAAGCAGCTGCCTGTTTATATGTATGATAGACCACAAGTGTAGCGGGTCTATCAATACCCAACAAAAAACCTGATATCACAATTTACAAAGAAGCTAAGCTTAACGTCACAAATTCCTCGCCCTCCTAAAATCTAATTTTCCAGAAAAATTCTTCCAAATATGAAAATTGTTACGACTTTATATGGTGTATTCAGCATTCCAAGTTTGAAGAAAATCGCTGGTCCTGAATTCGCAAAAAAAAATCGCGGAAAACTCAAAAAATAATAGAATAAGTTCGCACTTAATGTCTCCCCTCCCCGCCGCCTAGATCCTTAAAAAAAAATCTGCCTTTTTTTTTTTTTACCGGATAAGCAATCGAGCATTGTAGAGTCTTCACTTTTCCGGTGCCTAAAACTACATTTCCTGCATCCTTCTTTCCTTTTTGAAATGTCCTCCTCTATATTTCTCCCTTGCATAGTCCTTTGGATTTCCTGCAGCCAAATAATGCCTGGTTTTCCTTTTCTCTTTCTTCCAGGCGGTCTTAGGCATCTTTTTTGTTTGTCTAAATTATATTCTAAGACCACAGTTGAACTCTGGACATTTATTTTTCTTTTCACAACTTCCTTTCTGATTTATTTTTTCTTTCTCAGATAGTCTGGCAGAACATCGCCAAAAATTCTTTTCTACTTCCAATAATTTTGCTTACAGTTCTGATACATCTAGTCGTAGGAAATATCCCTAGTTTTAGTTTTGCCGTTAACATGTTTATCACACAAAATTTTTGTATTTAACGTAGAAGATTTAAACATCCTGAGTTGAACCTTGATTTTATTTTGTCTATCTTGTTTGGTTTCTTTTGTAATTTTCATCCCTACATATGTGTACCCATCCTCAGTATGGCTAATTGTTTCTATTCCTTTTTCCGAAAAGTACCAGATCTTGACGTACTGCATCTACTGATAAATATTTATATTTATTCATGTTTATCTTAAGGTCCCAAGTTGCTATATTCCTTTCTCCCGAAACAATGCTTCAAGGGTTTAGTATTATTTATAATTGTAGTTCGTGTGCCTAATGGCGCGGGACCTAAGCCTATGTGGCCTTTATCCCCCCGATACCCCCCCATCACCTTTAATAGATCTCCCCCGGTAGCTTACCGGTTAATCTACAGTATCCCAAGATATCCCTAAACTCCAGCTCGCGCAGACAATCCTGCGAGAGTGATGCCCTCCCAAAGACACGAAACCTAGTTCCAGCGAAACGGGGACACTGACAAAGGTAGTGGTACACCGTTTCCCTGACTCCGTCGTCGCAGTTCTGACAAATGGGACTGGACGTCCTCCCTATATTAAACAAGTGACTGGACACCCAAGTGTGTCCAGTCACTATCCCTATCAGGGTCCTCAGACCCGTCCTACTAAGGGACAGGAGATACTCCGAAGTTCCCTGCCTACTTGTCTTTATAAATCTTTTGGCTTGGAGGCACCCCTGCGTGTCCCCCCAGCGTTTCTCCAAAACTTTCGTCTCCCAAAGTCTAATCTGTTTGTCACGAAACGTCTTTGTGACAGCCAGGGCTGGTTCAGGACCACAAAACGGTTGAGATGATCCCTCCCTGGCCAACTGGTGTGCCCTCTCATTCCCCTCTATTCCCGCGTGTCCGGGTATCCAACAGAGGCGCACCGTACCCCTCCGAGCTAAAGCATTGAGCTTCCTCCAACATTCTCCCACTAATTTCGAACTCCACCAAGGCTTACTCAAAGCCCTTTGTGCGGCCTGGCTATCCGAGAAAATCCGCACTTCCTTGAACTCTCCCTGCCACTCCCCCACCAGGTGGTAGCATTCAATAATGCCCACCACCTCAGCCTGGAAAACCGTGGCCAAAAGGGTTTAGTATGTGCAATTACTGTAAAACAAAAAAAAAAAAAAAACCTTAAAGAAAAATCTTTTCTGTTCGTACGCATGGAAAAACTCAATTCATGTTTACCAATAAAATCTCAATTTTAAAATGTTTTCACTTTAACAATACTTTTACTTATAAACGTAAGATAAACTACAAATTAACTGGAAAAATTATTTGTTTCCAATTCTGATTGAAAATACTTTTAAACTGCTGATTATTCCACAGAATTGTTCTCCACAAACGTCAACGATAGTTTCACAGCTGAATAAATGTAAAAACTAATAAAACAGCTTAAAGTTTAATTTACCTGATTGTATATACGACCCCCCCCACCCCCCCCAAGAAAAAGGTAAAAATAACAACAATAACTACAGATTAATAATGCAACAGCGATAAAAACATAACGCGATAAAACAAGGCCATATTAATTTAAAAGTAAACCACTGTAAAGAAAAATGAAAATCATAAGTTACATTAAAATAAATAAATAAAAGAAAGAAAGAAAAACTGAACCTAGAGGAGGTATATCTGGGAAAGAAATATAGTAAAGGGTTGAAGAAAAATCACGTGCATATTCACGAATTAATTCTCAACACGAAAAGTATAACAGAAAAAAATTAAGTTCTCTTTAACCTTTCCTCCAGCTATTTTCCTATATAATTCCCTTTCTTTTTACATGATGGAAAAAGGATCAAATTATCCTATATATATATAATTAGTATGTGATTCTGTATCATCAGCATCCATCATAATTCATTACATTACATATAATATTGTATATAGAATGGACTTCCTTTAACTATAACTAGACTAACTATATATATATGCGTGCGCGCGCGTGTGCATGTGTGTGCATGATGAAGTGGAGAGAGAATTTGATCAATAGAAAATACAATATCTATTCAATTTATTTTCATTCGTTATATTAGAATTTCCAGTTATCAGCAAAGACAGATCTGACGGCAGTATGAACTGTATAGAGAAGTAGAATTGTGTCTGAATCTGTTAATTTGTAAGCAGTGTATACTGATTAAAGGAGAGATCGTAAAAAGACACCCCGGCTTTGGCATGCTTAAAGGAGTGAATGATGTTCCGATTTTTATACATGAGAAATATCTATCGAATAATTAGGATAAGTAGTACCAGACGGCTGGAACAGTGCTCTTAAATTCAAAAGCTTGCTTCACAAGATGAACCCCCCCCCCAAACGAACAATATCCCTCTTTCTCAAAGTGGATGAAATAGAGTCTAGAAGGGGTAACAGCTAAATCCAAACTGATGATCTGATATAACATTATCATCTTCGGAGATTGGAAGGATTTGCCCAAGACTGACACTAATTGAGGGTAAGAGGAGGGGGTCATGATGATAGTTTTTAAGTTTTGAAATAGGACTTTATTATAGGGAAGTTCAAAAAAATAAAATGGGGAACAAGATAGTTTGCGAGGATTGCGTTAAAACAATAGGAATATATATATAAACAATAGTTATATTAGGTCGTTGTTAATCAAACAAGCAAAATATTAGTTGGCTGGGGTCAAAGAAAAAAATCTTTTCATCTTTAAAAGTTTATTCGACGTTTCGGACACAGCTGGTGTCCTTCCTCAGGAACTACATAAACAAAACAAAGTGAAATACAGAAAATTACATAATAAAAACTAGAACATTTCATGATTAAAAAATGTTAAAAATTAAAAATACACGGGAGCCGTTAAGGAAGAATAGAGAGTTAAATGTTAGATGTAAGGTTATTGTTTGGTTATGAAGTAAGGTACACTTGCAGCAAAGAAGACCGAGAAGAAAAAATTAAAAAGTGTGGAAGTATGGGGTGTGGTAGAAGGGAAAACAAATCAATAAGTAATTATAACAGAAATACATGGATAGAAATAAACTAGAAAATGAGTGGAAGGTGTAGAAAATTGGTATGCTTAAATTAGTGGAGGAGGGGCCTTTTTTGAGGAAGCGGAAAATGTTGTTTTGAGAAGAGGTAATGACGTCCTTGTCTTTTTTGCAATTGATGGAGTTAGGATTGAGGATGGTGGATGGATTCAGAAAGAAGTCGCTTCAGGGTTGGAATAGGTGGTTAAGGCAGAGGCATTTCGGGAATCAAAGAATAAGTAAGGTTAGTGCATGTTTTGTGAGGGCGGTAGTGTCACTTTTTGTTAGCTATGTCCAGTTCACGTGTCTAAGTTTCTTTCGTAGTTGTTGTT
This sequence comes from Triatoma infestans, assembly GCA_011037195.1. Taxonomy (NCBI): domain Eukaryota; kingdom Metazoa; phylum Arthropoda; class Insecta; order Hemiptera; family Reduviidae; genus Triatoma; species Triatoma infestans. Next base: position 31,845 of record JAAEAF010005695.1, on the reverse strand, counting down.
TTGATTCACCAATGTAACATGCGTTTGAAATGTAATTGGTGATGTTGAGTTTGTTGTGTGTTTGTAGTAGCACGAGTGGTTTAGTAAAAGGGCTTGTATGTATGTTTGAGATAAAGATAGAAGTATTAGTAATAATCAAGAGAGCACCACTGTTTTTAAAATAGATATATTCTCTAAGAGAAATTAAGTTACTTTAAAATATCACAATAATAAGCTTATAAGTACAATAACTGGAATAACTCTTATGTTATAACTTAAAACTGGTACAGTTCTGATGTGTTCTCCTTGGTGTCTACAACAAATCTGTCTTGAAGGAATGCTCTCTTTAGCGGGGGATTTTCTTTTACATAAGAGTTGGCCTAACGGGTTTTTGTGCCTTTGTTTTCCTAATAGCAATGACCTTGATTGTAGTATACCGGCTCTGTACCCATCACTAAATACACTATTTGAACTATCTAATTTTCACAAAACTATTTTCTAAAACTATTATTTTGCTATTTCGTTTTTCCACTATACGTTACAGTTGGTTCCGTGCAAAGTATATGTAAACAGAATTCGTTTGGTCATTTGTAATATATGTATAACTAATTTCACGCTGCAAGAGAAAGTCCTGTTAAATTTTCGAAAATTTGACTTTTCACGGGAAAAACACGTTTTAAAGTCCTCTGAGTCAGAAATAGTGGTTTTTTAGAAATTGGTGTGTGTGTGTGTGTGTGTGTGTGTGTGTGTGTGTGTGTGTGTGATCAGCATAACTCAAAAATAGAAAATCACAAAAAGCTGAAACTTTGTATTTCATTTAGTTTTTAGCAGGCGATGCGACAGTAAAGGTTTATTGAATAGATTTTACTGAATAAATTATTCAGTTTTGTTTTTGTAAAGTTCTCAAAAAAACCTTACTTTACTTGGTATTTCAACCAATCATACAAAGGACTACAACTATTTTTGAATATTGTAACAGCAACCAAGGAGAGCAGAGAAAGAGAAACAAAATGCCAGGACCACTCTCTCGGATTAGAGTGGGAGAAACCATATAAATACAGCGACGGGGCACAGAGGAGATATAGTTCAAATTAGTTCAGAAGATGTCACAACGTGTCATTACCCCTTCCATTCTACCTTAATCTACCATCTTTACTGTAAAGTCCAGGCAGTCAGAGTAACTCATTATTATATTAGTGTTAACCAAGTCTTGTTAATTTCATCAAACCAGACCAATTCTCTCCAACCAAACCTGTTATAATATTTTTTTCTAGACGATTCATTTAGGGTGTTCTGGACAGGGATAGATAGACGTTAGGCTTTACTCTAAAGTGACTTTTCAATATACTGTTAATCTCAATTATATAGTGCAAATTTTGTTAATTTATTTGCCTAAGTTTTGGGCCATGTTATGGAACAAAACCGACATACAAACAAAATGTTTTTCGTCCTTAGAAGGTTAAAAAAAATCTGGAGTGAAACATAGACTTCTCTCGCTGCAATATCACAATACTAATTGAAAAATTTCTTACAAATAGTAATTTTTATTAAATAATTAATATATGCCTTCAATACCAAAAAAGATGGCGGTACCAAACATTACAAAAAAAAAAAATAGAAGAAAAATCCAACAGACAGACAAAAAAAAAATTATTTCCTTCCCCGTCATTATTAATTCATAAAAGTAACGAACTTACAAAAAACTTTTTAATAAAAATTTTAACATGACATCATAATTCTTGTTCCAAGAAATACCACGACTAAGAAAGATAAACCTTGGATCAATATTATCAACTGATTGATGTTTTTTAAGACGACAATACAAAGTTAGCCCAGCCATATCTTCTGTTATAGAAGAAGATTTTTGCAAAGTTTTTTTGTAATTTATTGAACGTTAAAATCAACTAATACTTGAATAATTAATTTAAAGAATTATAAATGATATTTAAAAAAAAAAAATAGTTTCAGAAAGTTTTGAAAAAAGCTATATAAAAGTAATGAAATTTAAAAAAGAATCTTACTTTGGATTTAAAAAAAAAAATAAATAAAAGAAAGTTTTCCTTTGGAAACAAGCTCATTATGATTCTAGTAGAGTTTCTCCGCTTTCCGACCGCAATTTAGTCTAAATTCCTTCGAAGCCTTTAGAATAATGTACCAACAAGTTCCGCATAGAACTTGCTAAGCAAGTAAATGGAACAAATTATCGCGGTTTTCCTTATAGCATTTCCTTAGAGCCTTTTATTTATCTGCTTTTAGCAATTAAGTAAATCATTTATTTTTAAAAAAAATTTATAAAAATTTGAAAATATGATCAGAGGTCATAAAATATGTAAAATACCTACTCATTTTTTTTAATTCAAAAATGTCTAATTGATAAATTATCAACATTGTTAGAAATGTTACTAAATTACAGTTACCATAATTGGTGGAACCGTACTGGATACAGAAATGGTATTTTAATGGAAAAACCTAATGACACGTTCTCTCCGAGAACACGTTAATATCAAATTTCCCGGAAAATGTTCAAGGAAAATTATTATGCAAACACAATGTGGGGAAAGTTAGTACACTATTATTATGTTCTCTCATTTTTTTTTTCTTTAAATCGGAGCAGTTTTTGAGAAAAACTTGGAAAATTAAAATAAAATAAACATGAATTTAGTATTTAGTAAGTTATACAACCGGAATCCGATATTTTTAAAATTTGGAATTTTAGCAATGCACAATGGTGCTCAATATAAATAAATATATGAACCACGATGGACCGAAAGGTACTTTTAGAAGGACATTTAACTCGCAGCATTTCCAGAACGCTCTAAAATAAATTTTCCCCAAAAAATATTTCAAATAAAAGTGATAGGCCTATATATATATGTATAGTGTGTAGGCTAGATAAAAAAAAAAAAAAACACCAATCGTTGAAGCCATTTTCTGGTAGCAAAGGCCACAACTAAACAGCGGTCGAAACCGCGGCGTAATTACCACACGCTCCACAACAATAAATGCATCACAATAAATTTGTTAACGTCCCTTCGGTTAATTTGGACCGAAACCTGCTTGTTCGATCCCCTGTGATATCTGAACTCAGACTTATTTATTGAGATACTTTGTTCACACAATATAATACGTTCAGTTCGGCTGCTGTACTGTACATTAATGAGAAATCAAAACTTTTGATAAAAAGAAAAAAAAAAAAATGAATATTCAATATGAACTGAATGCAAATGGAGTTAATAGCTTGAAAATGTGGCCCACCACTTTTGGTCAATTATGATTAATTAAATATAAATGTAATGAATCAAAAAGAATCCAAATAGAACCAAAGTTTTGGTTGAGCGGCTGAACTTGATGGAATTTATATTGTAACGCAACCACTGGTGCCATCTACGAGAGAAAGCAGGTACCTCAAGTTTTCCTAGTGGCCACTAGGGAACGCTGGTGGGCGCTCTAGCCCTTTCCAGAATGTTCTAGAACCTTCCAGACCCTTGTCTACTGCTTTAAATAGTGAACAACAGCTGAAGTCGAGTGAGTTTACAGACAGTCTTGTTACAAACGCAAAGTGCGCGTTTGTGAAAAGTGCATAAAAAGTGAAATAAGAGAACTTTTGTTGGTTTAAACTGTGTATTAATTATTATTAAGTGCTTTATTGTGTTAAACAATAAATTGGTGTTTTTCTTATTGAAGTTTAGAGTGTTTTATCTAAACGAACCCACTCAGAAAGTAGTTGCAGTAGCTAGTTTATGGGAGAAAAACGTTACAATATGAAATAAAAAGTGTCCATCACCTATCCAACAGAAACACCATATATCAAAAAATTTTCTATCAACCTAACAAAAGCGGCAAGCAAACTGTATCTAATCATATCCAGAGACCAGCGCGTATCGTTAACCTTCATTCTGCCATTTTTACAATATCTGCCCACCTTCGATCCCAAATGAAAGGGAGAGAATCTATTCTAAAATTCCCATCAGCCCACCTGCTCCTCTATAGCACAGTTACGTCCCATCACCAACTATTATACCATACCATCTCATTATGCTCTCTCTTCCCTCGCTGCTAAAACCATTCATCCACTTACCCACTCTGGTTACTTATTACATCTCATTACCGAAAGGTTCTTTCTTGTATAATACATTATAAGTAGACATTTCAATATCAAATACCCGACAACATTACGTCATAATATTCAGATCGATTTATAAAAACTGGTGTGAAATATTCACACGTCTTTCTCTTACAGTTAATTCAATCATAAAATGAAAAATTGCTTTCTTTAAACTTGCTATTTTTTTACTTAAAAAAGAAAAAAAGTCAAGGCACTACAGTCTATAAAGGACTAAGGCTTGCCAGACGGCGATATATTGGGGGACGTGTGGTAAGCAAGCCGCAGTTCCCTGCCGTTTAGTTCTGACCTTCGCTACCTAGGGCGCTACTAACTGTAGCTCCCCATTATTTTCTCACGATGCTGGCTCAACACCGACCTAGCCCTTACCGGAATCGAACCCCGAATTCTCGCATGAAACTAGACCAACGCGTGAGGACATATTTTTACTTAACCCTAATATAAATAACGACGTGGGGTTACATGTATCTTAACGTTAGCTAGTTAATATTAGAAAAGATTACATTGCACTTCAGAAGAGAGCCCCATCAACATTGAACAAACATCATGATAACATTTCAAATGTACAAGCACAGATTCCTCAAACCATAATAAAATTAATTTTTTCTAAAAAATAAAAAATTGTACGTTTATATCATCTTGTAAAAATAGCATACCATTAATTATTAAAAAAAAAAAAAAATCGCCCGTTTTGAAGGAAATTTCAATGATTAAAAAAAAATAAAAATAAAAATAAAAAACCTATTCAATAAAGCCGCACTTTCGATTAACTAATTTTTACAAATTTGGAATTCTATCAAATTTTTGTACCTTCATATCCGGTACATTATTACCCTGATCGTAAATTGCACTGAAATGTACCCCACCCCCAGAACCTCTCTCGAAAAAACTCTACTTTCCTGAGAAAAAATGTTTCAAACAAAAGTTAATCAGAGGCATTCATGTGTGTAGAAGTAGACGACGTTTAAAAAAAAACAAATCATTGGTTTTTCAGAATATCGTGAAAAAATTAAACAACAAAAAAATTATAAAGTCGTACTTCAAAGTTAATGGATTTGGAGTAAAACTTTATTGTCAGATGTACTGGGGTTATGTAAATGGAATATCAAGCACGAAGCTTCCGGAGATATTTAGTTTCCTCCCCTTCTCTCACCTTCAACACCCCTCCTACACAAACACAGATATCACCTAAAAACTTACTTTTTTTGTGGTTCTCAACGGATCTCAAAACATATATTTCCGGTAAAAATACAATTTCGAAAACTGGCTACGACCGCAATACTTTCTCTTACAAAAGGAGTAAGAGAAAATAATGAAAAAATCTAGTGTGGAATACTCATGCAACTCTCTCTTATACCAGTTTTCAAAATTGAAATTGACAAATTTTATAGTTAGTGTACCGCATTTGATAATGAAATTCCTCGGAGTTTGTCGAAAACTGAAAAACTGATCAAGAGCATTTCCGGTTTACCAATTTTCTTGAAACTCGGAATTTTGGCCATCTATTTATTTCTAATTAATTTTGTTTGAATGGTAGAATTGTATAATCAACTATGATAGCATTTTAGAGAAAAACATAACCCCACCCCTCCGCCAAAAGCCCCCTTCTTATTAAATGGCATTATGAGGAGAAATGTTCCAAATAAAAGTGGCAGGTATAGAAAACGTTGCTACATTAAAGAAAATCGTTCGAGCCGTTTTCGAGAAAATACCAGAACACTGAAAAATACATTTCAGTACAAACGAACTTCCAGTCGTCTGATTTTTTTTTCAAACTCGGAATTTCAACAACATATTTAATTCTAATAACTATTATTTAGATGACAGAATTGTATAGTAAACTGATATCGCACTTTAAAGTGCTAAGGCTAACCCTCCTTCAAAACTGCCCTTAAATGAATTTTCGTGGATCAATGTTTTAAATAAAAGTTGTAGCTCTTTGTATGTGTACTTGATATGCAAAGTTTCAAGAAAATCGTCGGAGCCATTTTTGGGTAAATCGCAAAAAAGTTAAAAAAAAAAAAATAGTAAAGTGGTACTTCCAAAGTGGTTGAGGAATTTGGTCAGATAATCCACTTCGGATCCCATAGTGATCGATTTTTCGTTTCTGAGCTATGCTGTTCACACACACAGAGACCATTTCATAAAAAACATTTTTTTTGAACTCAGGGGGACTTCAAAACGGATATTTCCGTTCAAAATCGATATCGAAAATTTGACACAATTACAATACTTCCTCTTGCTAGGAGTAAGAGAAAGTAAAAATAAACTGAGACAAGAAAAGTAATTAAGAAGATTTCCTCCTCAAAATATGAATAATACAAGTTAAAAGAGAATAAATATTTGTCCATTTAAATATTAATTTGTAAACGAAGCTCTGTTAAAATGTTGAATTGAATTAAAATATTGAAGTTAGAAATGTAATTTAAAACAAATGGATATCCTTGAAGAAACCAGATGTTTGGGCCAATATTACTTACGTAAAATGAAATATTTTTCAATACATTTATTTATGTTTGTATTTAGTTCTTGATAAAATGTGCTATATTGCAAACATTCATTAAAACAGGGAGATTATAACCAAATGAGAAATGATTTTACACTTTTATATAAAGCTTCGCCTCCTCATAAAGGAGATCCTACCGTTCATATTACAACTGAGGGGAAACAAAAATTTGCTATGAAACACTCATACCACTTTCTTTTATTACAACAACTGAACATTTTAATGATCTTTAAAGAAATTCATTCAGTTAAAACTGTGAAAACTGGGTAAAGAAAATCGTGTGATTACATTAGCCACAGAATTTTTACTTTCTCTTATTCCTAGTAAGAGGAAGTATTGTAATCGTATCAAATTTTCGATATCCAGTTTTCACCGGAAATATCCGTTTTTGAAGTCCCCTGAGTCCAAAAAAGTGGTTTCCAGCAAGTGTTGTATTCTGTGTGTGTGTGTGTGTGTGTGTGTGTGTGTGTGAATAGCATAGCTCAAAAACGAAAAACCGTAGAAAGTTGAAACTTGATATTCCGTTTAGGTATCACTATGGGATCTGACAGTGCGTTATCCGTCAAAATTTATCAACCGGAAGTACCACTTTACTAGTTTTTTTTTTAAGTTTTTTTTTTTACTTTTTTGCGATTCTCTCTAAAATGGCTCCTAAGATTTTCTTCAAACTTGGTATGTCAACTACATATACATAGAGCTACAACTTTTATTTAAACATTTCTCCGGGAAAATTCATTTAAGGGCACATTTAGGGGAGGGTGGGGTTATGTTTTCTCTAAAGTGCTATCATAGTTGATTATACAATTGTATCATCCAAATAAAATTAATCAGAAATAAATAGATTGCCAAAATTCCGAATTTCAAGAAAATTATTAAACCGGAAGTGCACTTTTATTGAACAGTTTTTTTTTCAGTTTTCGACGAAATTCATTAAATTTGGTACATAAAATATAAAATTTGTCAATTATAACTTTGAGAACTGGAGTAATAGAAATTTGTGTGAGTGTTTCACACCAGATTTTTTTTTTTTTCTTTTGTTAATATGTACACAGTATGTCAAACTGTATTGTCGGTAAAAATTCAATTTTAAAAATTTGAGATGATCGCAGATGCATCCTACTATATCAGTATAAGAAAAGAGCAATAATACATAGAAACAAAAACAGAATCAGACATCAGATGAATAAAAACAAAAACACTGAAGGGAACCCAATAAGAGTTAAACTGGTTTGTTCTACCGCTACCATAGCCGGGTATTTTCTGTTTAGTTAGTTGGATTCAAGGGCAGAGATGGCAGTAGAGAAGGGAAGAATTTTCGAAGTGGTGGTGGGGGGTTTTCCAGTCAATATCCCTTCCACCCGTCAACCCTCCAACCGGAACTATATTTCCAACACAGAAGTGTCACACTCCACACCATCACTGGTGTAAATAGTGGGCGTCACTGAATTATGTTCCCCAAGGAACCTACGGGCTCTTCTTGGCTTTTACTTCATAAATGTGTAAGTTGTCGACCAAGAATAATAAGAAGGGGCATTCATCATCAGTATAAAGGCTTGGGTACACTTTAATGGTGCATATATCAAGTCTATTTACATAAACGATGACATAAGTTATTACCATGAGAATTGAATGTTATGAAATTTAATAATTAAATAGATACTCTTAACAGAATAGAAGTTTTGAAAAACGATGAAGATGAGCATAGCAAGAATCTATGGTAGCACTGTGGCTAATAACTTCATGTTAAGCACCCCTCTCTCTATGCAAAAGAAAATTAGAAATATTGAATATATCATATATCATTTTAACACAAATTTACTGAATTTTGTATATTTTGTTCTTCTTCAGCAAGGGGTGTCTGATGCATGCAGACAGCTGAAGAGCAGCAACCCCACACTACGCACTTTCGTCAGTGCCTTAGGGCCACCGAGCCCCCTAGTGTTAATAAATAAGAAGGTACACGATTCTGACTAAGTAATAAATCAGCTGTTTCAAGGAAAGGGCCTTATATATATTTCAAAGCGATTAAATGGCCTCAATACAGAACGATCACGAAGAATAAATATGGTCAAGTACCAGAGTTAGAATTAATTGAAGAAATGATTATGTACAGAATTGATATCCTAGAGTGTTAGAAGAACAGAAAAAAAGGATCTGATTACACAGGGTTATTTTAAAAAAAATGCTAAATATGGCATTGTGGATCTAAACTCATGAGCAAAAGGATAGGAGTGATCAAGAAAAAAAACAATTCTTAAGCAGCTAGAGGACTGATATGCCATTTCTTGGAAAATAATAGTAGATAACAAGGAAACTATCTTATAGAAAATTTCGCAGAAAAACGATGCAGCTACATTAGATGTACCGATAAAAATGAGCACCCTCTTTTCAAGACTATAAAAAGCCTTAGAAAATGTAAGAAATTAACGAAACAAAGTCATCATCCTATGCAGCCATTTCAATGCTACAGTTTGAAATGAAGATCCGTTTTGGTAGAAAATCAGTTTAAAACATATAAATTCTTTATACAAGTATAAAATTGTTAGATTACTTGAAGTAGAAGAAACAAACTTATAAAGTGTTATAGATTATTTCATTTATGGCAAAGAAACCCAAGAGATGTGAAGATAATTGAAGGAGCTGAGCTCTCAAAGCACTATACAATATAATAAAAATATGAAATGTGATTCTTCTACAAATATCTAATCTAAATTGCAAATCTATTTAAAAACAACAGATCATATAAACAATTTACTTCAAAGTAATAAAGTAATATAAAAAAGATACCTTAAAAATATCTTGAACCAGGAGGAGAAGGAAAGAAAACTTACCTAAAAAGAAAAGAAGAAAAAATTAACATTATTTGATGTCTAAAATCAATTGCTTATTGTTTTATAAAGTGATAGATTAGTGGAGTTTTATAAAGTGATAGTGGAGTTTTCCAAATTTTTTCCAGATTCCAAATTCAAAATTTAATACTAGTATTCCAAATTTAATGGAAATAATAAACGGTTATATTCCAGGAAATTCAAAAAAATTAAAAATTTTATTCTATATAAAATCGCACTTCATTTATATTCAAGTTGGAAATTCTAGCAATGACCTAGTTGATCTAATGTTCATATTATATAGGTGGTAGAATTATATATATTGTACTGAAATGGTACTTTAGGGGAAAACTAAACACATTACTGTTCTCCCCAGATCTCCCCAAAAAATAATTTTTCCCCGGAAAATGTTTCAAAGCTGTTTTGGAGTAAATCAAAAAAGATTGAAAAGAAAAAACGTACTCAGTAAAATCGCTTAAGTATACTTAATGGTGAGGATGGTGAGGTTATAAGGCTACCTTTCTTATAGTTAAACTTAATATGTTTATTTTTCTTGCAGGTACTGCAAATAGAAATAACCAAACATATTATTTAGCCTTCAAAATCGCACTGTCGAATTGATGGATTTTTTTTGTTAGATACGGTGGTAGTACTAAGTTTGAATTCCTTACGATTTTTCGTTTTAGAGATATTTAAGTTCTCACAAACACAAAAAAGCACACACACACACACACACTCTCAGAGAGATGCACATACCAAAAACATTTGCGAAACACCTTTTATCAGGGGATCTCGAAACCTGTATTTCCAATGAAAAATCAACTTCGAAAATTTGACACAACTGCAATACTTCCTCTTACTAGAAGTGAAAAAGTTCCGGTCTCATAACAACCATCATTTTATTACTATTACTATTATTTTTATTTGTCTGTGAGGAGGGACCAAACCCCACGCTATCCAAAGCCCCTCACTGGGCCCATATAGCTACCCCAAGAAAAACAACAACAAACCGAGTCTAGAACAAAAATCCAGACCCGGATCTAATCCATATAAGAATCACCGCAGTCCGAATAAATAACCTTCAGTGGAAATAGCCTAAGCTCTTCCATAGACATCCCATTCCGAGCAAAGTTTCTGAACCTAATTTCCTCACAACCCTGGCAATCAGTCATAAGATAGATGGGTGTTTCCTCCTCTGTCTCACATACTCTACAAAATGGATCTGGCATGAGCCCCATCATATAGAGGTGTCTCTCTTATTCCACAATGTCCAGTAAGAGATCCAACCAGATACCTGAGAGCACTACGTGAAAAAACACAGCAACGTCTCACTAATGACCTTGTCCGGACTTCGATAAGCATTTTGGACTGCCGAAAACAACCATCATAACAACCAATTGTACTGCAACAGTAGAACAAAGAATATTGCAGTTTCAAGTGAATGGCATGCCATGTCAAGGTGCCTGACTCAAAAACCATACATCATACGATTACAGGTCATCCGCTACATAAGAGGCCTAAAGATAATTTATGTCATATCATTCGTTATAAATGTAAAAAACGAGAACAAATAAATCACAGACAATTGCATGTTCTATGAGAAATATGCCACAAGAAAAAAGCATAAATCAATTAAAAGGAACAATATACAATACTGTCCACTAATCAAAATAATAGAGGACCTAGGAAAAAGAATTCATTAACTGCTCCAATCTCTAAACTTAAATCCTTACAGAGTAAGACGCTATTTCATTAATAATGTTTACTTTCTCTTGCTAGTATGAAAGGAAATGTTGTAATCGTGTCGAATTTTCGAAATTGAGTTTTAAAACGGAAATACATCCACTCCCTAATTGGTGGTCCCCCCTCTCTCACTCACTGTATGTGTGTGTGTGTGACATATACACAAACAACACACCCATAAGGGAAGGATCAAAATCCAACAAAACCGGCAATGCAACTTTATTGATAGTTTTTTTCTTTTTCACGATTTTCTTAAAAATAACTCCAATGATATTGGTTCAGCTTCCCTCTCAAATAACATTCAGTCCATTTTGGATTCTATCACTCAGAGTATTCAATATTCTATTAAATCTTTGTTAGAAGTTTAATGGTGAAGTAAATCTGTTTATATCTACTCATGTTTTATGGACAATAGTCTTCAGTGATAGCCTGCTTCAATTTATATAGTCATCAACCAGTTTTGGGAGTCTGTTCATCTTCAGGAAGTCTCGCTAAAAGGTGTACTATTACAGAGCTAAATCAGTTTACACACTAGTATTGCCTGTGCAAGTCTGTGATATCAAACTATTTATCAAGATGAACACACGGTTCATAAAATCATGGATAAAATCTGCTGTTTAAAAAAGTTTGTCAAAAATAAACGTAATATCTACCGAAGGAGAAAAATCATGAAGTCGACGATTGTTCCAGACTCCATTTCAATAGGAATTAAGGAAAATTGCAAACATATCGTTAGTTATGCTAAGTTAAGTCCATATGAACCAAAAGCCTCTAAATTATCTCTTTGTTGTCCTACACTACAAAGGGAACTTGATTTCCAAAGTCCCACAACTAGATGTTGTAGAATAGTACAATAATGAGAGTATAATGTAATGTCATTAGTCATACGGGCACCAAGGTAGAAGATCAGAATTTCCACTAAGAGAGGATAGTACAAGATCAGACAATTTAATTAAGGTCTCACGATTATGACGAGAAGTTAACAAAGCGCTAAAGTTAAAAATTTTTTCACCTCATGCTCAACACTTCCAATTTAATCCAAAATCCCTAATTCGTATATATAATCTATGTTTTTCTTTCATCTTTTACAAATAAATTAACAAGTTCATGGATACTTTCAAATTTTGCGAAAGAAAAAATCTGGTGTGAAACACTTACACAACTTTCTCTTACTCCAGTTTTCAAAATTGTAACAGACAAACTTTATAGTTAGTATAATACCACACTCAATGAAATTCGTCGGTGTTATTATGATGAAAATCACAAAAAAACACACTACCGGTTTACTAATTTTCTTGATACTCGAAATGTTGGCAATCTATTTATTTCTAATTAATTTTGTTTAGATGATAGAATTGTATGATCAACTAAGATAGCACTTTAGAGGCAAACCTAACCCTACCCCTCTACCCAAAGTGACCTTAAATACATTTTCCCGGGGAAATGTTTCAAATAAAAATTGTAAATCTTTGCATGTGTAATTGATATACAAAGTTTAAAGAAAATCGTTGGAGCCATTTTCGAAAAAAGTGAAAAAAAAAAAGCATTCAGCAAAGTGGTGCTCACAGACTACGTACTGTCAGATCCCATGGAGATTTTTTTTTAGCTATGCCGTTCACATATGTATGTACATACACATCCATACATAAACCATTTGCTAAAAACCACTTTTTTGGACTCAGGAAACCTCAAAACGGATATTTCCGGTGAACACTGGCTATCGAAAATTTGACACGATTACAATACTTCCTCTTACTAGGAGTAAGAGAAAGTAAAAAACGTAAATGATTAAACGAAGAAGTAGAAAATGAATAATCGATATAAATTAGAATGAGAAACAAATCTGATGTGGGCCACCTTTCTATTCTATTCTCTTTAAATGAAAAAAAAAAATTTAATTTCATGCAAAAATGCCTTATTTGACGGCTATAACTTCTTTTAATCAATGAACTAACCAGTTATATTACTTGCATTTTAATTACTAGCCAACTAATGGGTATCATTGAAATGTATTAAAAAGCAAACATAATACAACAGAGTTCTATTTAATATTACTAAAGTAAGCAATTGTAAAGAAAAGGCAAATAATAAGGGACCAATTTACAGCCAAATAAATTCTCCTTTTTACTTTTGTATACGTTAATTTTACTAAAAATTTTTATAAAAGCATTGCCAACTTCATACAATAGAAATAGTATCTTGTAATTTCTATAAATAGCAATGTGATAAAACGGAATATAAATGTTTATCCTCTAAATAAAAAAGAATCGAAGAGAACTAACAACAAATGAAACCCAAATCATATTGCAAAATATGTGTGAATGTTGTCCAAAAATACTCAATTTATAATCTCTAAATGCAAAAGCAATTGGCTTGATTAATAGCCACTAGTTGTGAACTAGTTACTGTTTTTACAAATACACAAAAACTACGTTTTTATATGTATATCAATCAAGACTCACCATTTTCTAAAGACTGACAAAATCCTCATAATGATTAATTTATAACCAAACAATCTAATTCACATTAAATTTTGAATTGCACAAAATTCTTTACACTGAAGATTTATTGAAACAAATCACTAATAATCCTATATAATGAACTTATTCAAATATTTACTTGTTCTTATAACGAAAAAATTATCATCAATTAAGCAAACATTTCAAATAAATCCAATAATAAATGTAGTATTAGTGTAATGCAACTATATTATTTCAATTATTTTTCACTAATAATTGTTTTAAAACTGGTGATAAAAGGATTCATATCTTAATTGTTCATAATTAATAAACCAATCAACCCAAAAAAAAAAGAGGCAATAATGATAAAACAGTATCTACCATAAAAATAATTCATTTTAAATAATAACCTTTAAAGAAGCAAGTTTGTTAGTTATCAGGCTAACCTCAAGTAGCGCTAGTTACTAAATAAGAAATTTTATAATTTTATATAAATAAAAAGTAAAATTTCATCCATCATGGGAGGGGTATTAAAACTTTCCATAATTACTAATAAAATTATAATATTTTTTGTTATATATATAAAATTTAGCATCAATAATAAATAAAAAAACAATAAATATCAAATATTTCCAAAAAAAAAATTTTGTAATTTTATTTCCTAATATAATTCCAATTTATTCTTTCAATATATCGCATATATATTTCTTTTTTTACTTAAATCTTAATAAAACCTTTGAGAAACAAGTTTCAATGTTATTAAGGAAGGTTTCCTACGTTCTCTAGGGACTGACCTTCCTCAAGGACTCCCAGTTTTATTACTTTCTAAAGCAAACAACTGTATGATTAAGAAAGAATGGCAGAGACCGAATTTCACTAGTGGAAATCAATTTAACAAACTGAATATAATATACCTCTATCTATATGAATTTATATATCTCTTTTTTTTCTATCAAAAAAACTAAAAATTGTTCTGAATATTTACGTGACTAACGTAATGATATAAAAGAAACTATTGTGCAATTTGAAGAGAGGTGTGAAGAGAGAAAGAGTCAAGGGGACATATGGCCGGACAATCAGTGTACAGTCCAATGGACTCCTCGCTCACTTGCCACCCAGGAGTGCTGGCAGCCCAGCCTCTCTCTTGATCAGGTCGCTCGATAAGGCCCACACCATTCCCCAACCACCATCGTACTGCTTATATCCCCCCACCACACATAAACACACACTCATACATTACAACTTCAACAGAGTTTAGTGCCAACGACCTGTTGGGCTGTACAAACTAAGGTTTATTCTTTTGCCTTTCTTTCTTACAGACCACCTGCGGTTTCACAAACTAATCATTCCATCAAAAGTTATTTATGTCCAGGGATATATTGCTTCAACAAGACAGATTGAATATCAACCAAAAATAAAAATAACATATAAGAAAAAACAAAGTTTCATATTAAAAAGTGAAATTCACTATCACTTATCATATATGAATTGTTCGCTATAAACATCTTCCTATGATAAATCTTTATGGAAATCGTTGCAAATTTCAAACTCTAGATTGGGAACAACGAAATAGGACTAATGATGATTTCTTATTTAACAAAGAAAGAAATGAATTCTTCATAACAATACTGACCTATTCAACATTCTTTAAAGGCCCCCTCCGATACCAGGAGAAATTCTGACGCCATAAAAGTTCAAAAACACCAATTTTCGGGGTGGTTAGATTCGTAGTTAGGTAGTAAAGGATCTAAATGGCGGCGTGAACCGTGGCGTGCTAACTACTCGCCCCACCATTAAAAATCGCCGTTTGGTGAGCCTTGGTCTTTCTGTTTATTATTTTTTTTAAATTGCAGTATAATTTTTTTTTAATCCCTATTGCTGACTTGTTTTGGATATTCGCCCACTTTCAAGCTGTCTTGTTACCACAACCTGTACAAGACAAATTCAGTTTACATACTCATATTGCACTTTATGATGTCACAGCTGTTTATAGTCACAAAATAGACTTATATACAGTTTATAGATTGGAAACACAAAACTGATCATGTGCGAACGTGGAAATTGATTAATACCCAAAATGAAGCAGATATCACAGGAAAAGATCTCTGGGCCAAATTTAATTTATATCGCAATTGTAAATCTTTTCCCAAGAGAAATTGGCGGAAGATGTTAATGAGAGAGAGTCAGATCAGGAAGAGTTCAATATCTAAATCATGAATTCTTGAGGTCATCTGAAGAGGTTTAAAGTATGTGAAACTGTAGTAGAAGAACCTTCTTAACTACCAAAGCAACAAGATACATTACTCTCAAAACTGAGCATAAGAATTCTAGCTAAGAGGTGACAGAGTTAGCTTCCAAGTGGAGATTAGCTTTTAAGTTATACAAAAAAAAAAAACCTAAATTAATATTAATACATAGCGTCATCACTTTTTTCAAATCTGTCCAAACGCAAAATGACTAAACAATGAGCTCATTGTTTTTGCTAGGATTTTTTAAAAAAATATCCCTTTATGTTGCAAGAGACAGTCTGTTTACAGCCAAAAAATATGTACAGATTTTTCTATTTGTATTATCCGGCTAAAATTTGAATACAGAAATTGAATAAATTTAAAACTATAACATTAAGATTATAATGGTTATTTCTATAACAAAATGATTATATTCTTTATACACTTCATATATTTTTCCATAATTAAAATTTTAAATTAACTTACATAAAAAAATGTAAAATAATAATTCATGAAATATTCATTTTAAGAATCTTTAATATCTGCACTAAAGAAATTTCTACAAGAACTATTGGTGGAATCTTTAAATAAAGGACTCTTTTGACCCAATTAATCATAATACTGGCATAGATACTTTACAAGAGAATCCTTTAATCTGGAATTTACTCAAGTGTATCTATCTCTCTAGGGCCTCTTTTTCGAGGATTTCCTATTTCATAATATCAAAAAGTATGACATTACAGTATAGGTTTCTGTGCTATTTGCAATTTTCTCGAAAACAGCTACAACGAATTTCTTTAAACGTGAAATTCACGAATAATAACGTATTTCTTTTATTTGTAGTTTTTTTCCAAAAAAAACTGATCTTAGAAGGATTTTGGAGGCTTCTCAGTTGAAATTTAACTGACGGTACATGGTCTTGAGACAGGAATGCCCAATGTGTTCATACAGATTGCAAGTGTACTCACTCAGCATCTTTTTTTTTTTTTTAGCTAACCTATTTAAAGATATATTCTAAACATTGCAATTGTAAAGACAATTTCAGGCATTTCAATACATATTTTTTCAATGAAAATTCCAGTTCGAAAATATGACAAAACGAAATGGTTCCTTTTACTAGGAATAAGAGAAATTAAAAAATTAACTTTGATTATACAACTTTGTGCCGAATCGAAATTACTTTTACTTTGTAGAATTAAAAAAAGTTAAAAAAATACGATACTACAAGTTTTGTCGGTGTTTGTACAGTATAATAAAATTGTATTTGAAAAATAACAACTTACAGCTCAATCCTCAAAGTATAGCCCCTCGTGTTGGACTGTTGAGCCACCTATCAGCCAACTGTTGAAGACCTCGCAGGTGCCAGTCTTTATCTTTTGATTCGAAGAACTCGCGAACACCTTTTTCCACTTCCTCCTAATTATTGAACTGTCTCCCCCGAAGAAAATGAGCCACTGAGCGATACAAGTAATAGTCAGAGGGAGAGCTCGAGGCCAGGACTGTATGCAGGGTGTGGTAGAAGTTCTACACCATCAAGTTCTTCAACTTTATTCAGAGTTATTTTAGCGGTATGAGGACGAGCAATATCTTGTTGTAGAAGAACTCTCTTCCGATTGACTATGGCAGGATATTTCTGAACCAGAACTTCATACACCCGCTCCAGTTGCTGAGAATAAAGTTCTGCATTTATAGCACGACCATTAGGAACCAGTTCAAAGTAATCACACCCTCGAAATTCCACTCAACATACAACATAACTTTATGTGCAAACCTATCATGTCTCACAACCGGATTCGGTAACTGGGCTGGTTTTCACCACTGCTTGTTTGCATCAGGGTTGCGGTAAAAGATCTATTTCTCATCACAAGTGACTATTCTTTTAAAAAAAACGAGTGTCTTTTGGACTGGTGAGCAATTGTTGACATACCTCTACCCGACGTTGGGTTTTGGTGGCCGTCAAATCTTGGGGTACAAATCGGCAACGCCTAAAATTTCTTCCAAGGGATTTGAGATGACGGCATATTGTTTCCCTAGAAGGCCCAAGAATAGTCGACAGTTGGCGGGTACTCCTTGACGGATTTTCATTAACTGCCCTTTCTGTAGCCTGATGTCCCACTCAGATGGGCGCCCAGAACGTGTTCATCTTCAAGGGTAGTGCCGCCGCTGTTGAAACGCCTAAACCAACGGTGCACAGTCCTTTCATTCACAACACCCTCCCCCTCCAGTTCACATATTTTTCGAGCAGCAGCCGCTCCAGTAAATCTTTGTTTTCAATAATGACGCAAAAGTACACGAACTTCAATTTTTCTGAATTCATGTTAAGAGATATTGGTTTGAAAGAGATACGATAACTGAGTGAACAATTGTTGTTTGAAAGGTTCTCTTTCTGATAAACATGACTAGTTAAGGATTGAAAGTCTGATACAGAACAGGACAGATAAAAAAACAATTCCATTCAAGAACCGACGAAACGTTTGTGTTATCCGTAGTATTACTTTAGTACTCACAACATCTATCATACTCAATACTAATAGAATTGCCTAATCCTTTCCAAGAAATGTCAGGAGTCTGTGAAAGCCTATCATAAATAATTTACTTTCAGGCAATGTTTTCACCATTTCTTTCAGCCTTTTTTTTAAGATAATCATCTTAATGTTATCATTATTATTGTAAAAATTGGAAAATGCTTATCAAAATTTGGAAAAGGATTGAAAACTATATGCCATAAAATTTATCTCCCATAGCAGTATTTCCCAAATGAGAAACCGTGGGAGTTCCCTCTTGATAAACTGTTTTCATTATTAATAAAATGCTTAACAATACCAAGAACTTCATTAGTCATTTATGGCTGGCAACTCCTTCCCAACTTCACTTGCGTAAATATGGAAACTTGGAACAGAAGCAATGATAACATAAGATGACGTCACATAACCTTTTTTATACAACTCAAAAGTTTGTCCAGAAGACGTTAAGAGCTACGATATATATATGTATGAACGCTTTGAGAGATATTTTTTTGTTGTCAGTAATTCTATTGTTTTGTTAACAGCCGCAGCATTCAGCTATTTCTGTTCTTCTTCCGTCTGGATAAAAATATGTGGTTTGAAACATAAAATGGACGGCCAGATTTTCATGAATCAGTTGTCAGTTGCCCTAATGAAAATATAGCGGTAGTGGGGAATATGTTGATTAGTACGTTTAGCAGATAGAAACAGAATGTGTTTACACTGTAATCTAGAAGAGTGCGCCAAAGTATTACCTAAATTCAAATAACATTTAAAATGTAATGACACGGATTTCATAAAAATAAAAAAAACTCCCTAAAATGAATTTTTCCGGAAAAATCGTTGAGTCGTTATCGGGAAAAATCGCAAAAAAAAAATAAACCAGCAAAGTGGCACTTCTGGTTGATGGATTTTGCCCGATACCTTCGTTGTCAGATGCGATACTAGCAACTAAATGGGATATCAAGTTTGTTTCATTGTCTCTCTCGCTCACTCTCTCATACACACTTACATACATACAAACCATTCGCTAAAAACATTTTTACTTTCTCTTACTCCAAGTATATGGCTACCAGACGGTTTTTAACCATTGTCATATATGTTTATAGAATTGGTTTTAGTATTTTCTTTTGTATAAATATATATATATTTTTTTTTCTAATAAAAATTACTACTACTATATAAATATAATATGTTTGATTGTGTGTGTGTGTGTGTGTGTGAAGAAAATATCTCACAATCGAATAATCACAGGAAGCTCAAACTTGGTATATCGTTTAAGTAGTTCACCGCATCTGACACGTAGGTTTCGAGCAAAATCCATCATTCGGAAGGACAACTTTATTGATTTTTTTTTTTCAGTTTTTCAGCGATTTTCTCAAAAAATGGCTGCAACGATTTCCTTTAAGACTTCGTATACTATCTAGTACATAAATGCCCATAAGTTTTATTTGAAATACGACTCCTGGAAAATTGAATTCTGGGGGGGGTTCTAGGGGAACAGTAACGTTATGCTTTCCTCTAAAATACCTTATATTGAGACAGTAGAATATATAGATTTTACTAACTATATAATTATATAATATTTTAGAATAATTATTGACAGAATTCCCAAATTTGATGAAAATCGGTTAACCGGAAGTGCGACTTTTACAGAAGAGGTTTTCAAGGTTTTTGGAGTCTTTACATTTGCAAAGCTCACTGCAAAGATAAAACTTGTCACTTTTATTTCAAAACATTTTTTCAAAAAAAAAAAAAAATGGATTTTAGAAGGGCTTTGTGACCTTTCTGTTACATTTAAATTTAAACTGACCCTATATGGTCTTTGAACAAAGAGCGCCCGCAATGACCGCCCAGATATAATAGTTTTTTCATTATTATAAATTTGTAGCAATTCAAATAAGAAAAAGCCGTGTGAATATATATACATTCGTTCTCAGGGGTCCTCAGAACATGTATTTCCGGTGATAACTCAATTCTAAAAATTTGACACGATCACACCTACTTCCTGTAAAAAACTGAAGATCACATTTTTTTTTTTAATATTATGTATGTAATGATAAAAAATTGGAGAAAAATAAAGAAAGGTTTATTTCTGTCCACTTCTTTATATATAAAATAACACTTGGCAATATTTTAATAGACCAAAGAAGATGAAATGTTTAAAAATAGACGGCGAGATGCTAATTTTTTCTTTAAACCTACCTTTTAATTTTCTTATAATTAGATCACAGAATATTTATTTCCAATGGAAAATTAATACGATTATAATATATTCTCTTTCAATAAAAAGAAAAAAAAAATCAGCTGAAAATCTAATTTTGGACATTTTTTGTTTTTATTTAAACGCTTAAATCAATATTGAACTTCCAAGATCTTCCTTGAAGGCCAAGTTTCTACTGAATTTTTCTTTCCAATTTACCCTTTGGAACTGTTACCCCATTGTTACTTGTCTTTATTGCTGTAGAAGTTCTGGATTTTGTCGCGATTTCCAAAATTGAGTTGTTACCGGAAATGCCCAAACTGAGTTCTGAGCGAAAAAAAATGTATTGTGAAAGGAGAGAGACGTATATATTATCATGTGTATAGGGCATGTGTAGACCCAATTTACTAATTTCTTTTTTTCATTTATTAAGATTTTTTTTTTGTTCTATTACCGACTATTTCTTCAAAGTATCTATACATACAGATCTACTATTTTTACACATATATTATCAGAGATATTAAGCCTGCTTTATTTTGTGGTCGTCAACTGGTTTCAGGCGTTTACCCATCACCAGGATGTTTTGATAAAACAGTACGACAACACAGACTTGCACAGAGCAAAGTCAGTTTATGCAATCCATATAGCTCAACTAGCAATCCTTGGCTCATCTTGAAAGCTGGTGTTTCCACTTTTGAAACGTTCAAGCCAAAACGCTGCTATATTTCGATGCACACCTTCCTTTTCTTCTACTACACAAAATATGTTCGGCTGTAGCGTTTGAGCTTATTCTTTTTTACCAATGATGTCTCAGAACATCATGAATCACAATTTTTTCGTCGGACTTTTTGGTTGCAGATTATAATGGCAAATACAAGATAAAGATATTTAGGTATATAACTGAATCAAGTATAAGTCAAAGTAAACAATGATATAAGTTATATAAACAGAACGAACAAACAGGAATGTTTCATACACAAAAACTTTAGTGTCAACAACCCAGTATTAGTTTTACTTTAAAATTAACCTAGTAGGGTTCTAAGCACACATTCTCTAAAGTGCCGCTTCATTAACTATGTGATATTAAGAGCAAAAAAACGTTTAATAAAAATTCAATTTATTATCGTTTGAAGATTTGTCAGTTAGAGTATGTCAATTTTGAGATTTCCACATTAGATTTTTTTTTTAAGTTGGGCTGAATTCAATTTGAATGCCAGTTTTCATTGTGAACGAAACCAGCATCACAGGCCAACAAACTATGAATGATAAACACGAAATAAAAACACTCCGGAGTCTTCTTTCATCATAATACTGTAATCATCTTACTGATTTCTCATTAACTTGATTAGTATACTCTGTTTGTAATCTTATCTAATTATTTTGTGAAAATATAAATATATTTATTTGAATTACAGGATGCTCTGATTAAACGACTCGGACCAAATGCCCATCCATTCACAATGGAAGTAACACATCTAGCACCACCTAGCGTCCAATTAGTGCCGGCTAAAGAGTACAGTGGCGCTCCTATTGGTACTAGTTATGATGTTAGAGCTTATGCAGGTAAAAATTCTTGAAATAAGATAATGAATTCAAAACTGATAACAGGATAAAATAGTATTCTTTTTGGTGTTTCACATGTTTCAACTGTAAATTAAGAGCGATTTATTTTGAAAGAGAAATGATTTTACTAAAATATTGGTAAAGAATTTAAATAATTTTTAGGTATTTTATGGTATTAGATTAATGTAAATCTCCAGCATGTTTATTACAATAGCTAAAGAATATAACGTTTGATTGAACTTATCTCATTTTTAAAATAAAAGCATTATTGTAAATTCTAAAAGTGATTAATATTTACGGAGGGGCATTATCCATATTTGTAATAAAACAAAATATTATTCATTTAATGGCAAAAAGAATTAAAATCAACATAAAAAAGTTAATGTGATTTTTATTGGAATGGTGTTATTATTCCGAAAAGTAACTTCATTATTAGGTGACTAATCAGTGTCACTTTCATAAGTTACTGAGATTTAATAATGTTTTAATTTTTTTACTGGGATAATGAATTTGAACCTTATTATAGCCATAATTTTTTATTTATTTTTTCATTATTTTATATTACAGTCTTTCCCGACGTTTCGACACTCCACGTGTCATTGTCTAGGGATGCTTTTTGTACAAATACTATGTTAAAATTTCCAATGTAGTATATTGCTTATTTTGTAACTAATACCAAGACCTCGTTATTATTTTTATTATTTAGATTTTTGATTTTGTAACATTGATGTGTTGCAGCCCTTCGTTTTCTATATTTATGTTAAATTACTAAAAATTTAGTAGCCTTACTTATCGTATTAGGTTTGTGACCACGTGGTTTCTATTTTATTCATACTGAGTTTATTTTTTATTTTAATGTTTTTGGTATCTATGGCTGTAATATTTGAGTCACCTTACTATACGAATGTTCATGGTAGACTAATGAAAAAATAAAATCATGAATTATGTAATTATATATAATCTATAAATAATAATGAAAAAATAAGTAAAATAAAATTATGGCTGTAATAAGGTTCAAATTCATCATTCCAGTAAAAAATTAAAACCATAACAGCCAAAAACTACATCAAAAATCAATTAATAATGTTTGTTAAAATTATTTCGAACCATAAATTCTTTATAAAACAAATAATGGGTCCTTAATTAATTTGTTTAAAAAAAAAATAGGTTGTTTTGGAAATCAAAGGTGAAAGAAATATGTCGATTATGTTCATTTATTGCTGATAAAATAGAACATTCTTGCAAGATCTGCAATAATGCAAATAACGAGGTTAACTTTTGAAACACCAGCTTGGAATTTATACAAAATAACATTGTCTACTTATGACTTTCTACATATCACTACAATCAAACTGAACGAGAGAAACTCAAATATTAAACAAGTTTTCAATGATTCTCAATTCTGCTAAAATTGCAAAATTGCATCGGAACTACATATATACTGGATTAAAGTATTCGGCTAAAACTAATTTCCATCCAAGAAGCACATACACCACTTTCCAAATAAACATGTTCGAAATATCGTTAATCAAGTACTTCCTTTGCTAAAATATTAGGTAAATTCCAAAATATTGGAATGATTTTGAATGTGGATAGTTGCAACCTAGGAACTTTTGCCATAATTAATTAACTGTATTATATTCAGAAAAAAAATAGACCTGCTGCTCTTCCAATAAAACTGTAGAAAATAGTTATAAATATTGAATAAAAAATAATACAGTATTGCTAAATAAATATAGGAAAATACTTGCCCACTTTTCCTTATTATTCTAGAAGGATATACAAGCTACTAAGGGTCTACATATAAAAGAAAAGGATTTTGTAACTTAAGGTCAAAATATAAATTCCACTTCAATTCTTGAAATCAGTGAATCTAACAATAAGCCAACTCTCTCTTCAGAGGTTTTTCTTCTACATTTCTTTCTTCCATCGGCCACTTACTTCACTGTCACCCTCTCAATCTATCTCTCTCTTTCTCCCCCTTTTACCAACTTTAAACAACCCTTTTTAAGCCACCAGACTGGCTAGGTTGCCATGGATACTTGCCGTTTATAGCATAGTGATACCTTTTTCATAGCTTTTACAACCTTATTATAACGTGGACTCTATGCACAAGTTTTAATTACATTTCTGCAAAAACTTAAACCTAACTTTCTTTAACTTACAAATTATCATAATGATATTATATAGTTCGAATTTTAAAAGAAGCAATCAATTAAAAATAATTATTAGTAAAAAAGGGAAAAGTCAGAATCTAAACGATAGCTCTAATAATAGTAATAATAGCAATTTGACTATTTTTAAAGTTGGTAACTCTAATTTAGTTCTGAAGATTAGAGGAGTAGTGACATTAATAACTGCCAATATGAAAATTAATGTGCAAAAAGTTAAAACTTTCTTAAATATGCACTGATGAGATTGCAGGAATTAAAAAGAATCTAAAACCAACAAAGAAAGTAAAACAGAAAAATAAAACCAAAGAACTTGGAAAGAAATTGTGCAACATTTCGAGGCGCCCTTTGTTTGACTGAAGTAAAATCAGGCACAAAAAATGTATTTTTTTTTTGGCTTCCTGTACTTTGCAGATCGCCAAATTATTAACTGTTTAAATCTGGACAATCATTTTTTTCAGTTATATTTATATTGTGTCTATTGTTTGTTTGTGACTATTTATATATATTGTAGGTTTATTTACAGATGTATATCATGTTTCTTTGTGAAGTTATGGAGTTCTATGTATGTCTTGTGGTTATTTAAAATAGAATTTAGGTTCAGGGGTAGCGTACATCCAGCTTCAAGTATGGAGTCCCATAACAATTCTCTTCCACTGGAGTATGTTCCACAAGCTAAAATGATGTGTTCCGCATCAATTTTTTCATCAGGTGGGCATGGACATTTGATCAATCGTGATTCCTATACGACCCAGGTGGTGAGGACTGAAGTTATGGTTGAATCTCAGCCTGCATATTATCTTAATTAAATTAACTTAACAAGATAAAATATTTTTCCTGATTTAAACAAACTAATAATTTTAATAAAATTTATAAATAAATATAGTATTAATTAACTTAATATTAACAATTAAATCATTTATGTTTCACCTTGAATCCTGACTTTCCTAATTTACTAAACCAAACATTTCGATCATCGAAGATTATTACAATACCTTAGTTAATTTTTGATTTTGCTTTCCAATCTAATCCCTGACAAGGGGGGGTAAGGTAAAGGGGTCCTATGCACTGCGATCTATTGAGCTATGCCTCTCGAGTGCCGTAGGCTAGCCCACAGTACCTTGTCAGATGTTACAGGCGATCAACGTCTACAGCAACCCCACCAGAATAAGATCCCTAAGGAATCCTAATACCTTGCCGGGCTATAGGGAGGGTTTATTTCCCTCCTTCTCCAGGTAACTACCAAGGTTTTAAATCTTCTCTAAGTGGCAGCGTCGCAGTCTGTTAGAAGATGTATTGGAGTTTCCTTCTTCTCCTCACAGAATCTGCTGAGCTGTCTCTCTGCAAACCCAGCTTCAACAGGTGTCCCTTGAGTCGACAATGCCCCGTGAGGAAACCGATAAGAACACGGAGTTTGTTCTTACTAAGATCGACGCAAGCCTCCGAGCTCCGTTATTTATCATTTCCCAAGCAGATCTTAAGCTGCCTCAGTCCGATGAGGTAGTTCCAGAGACCTCCTCCTTCTTAAGTTCTTCCAAAAGAGACAGGTCGCTGACCCTACAGAAAGTTCAGGTCTAGAAGCGCGGATGCAGCACCCATCTTTGCTAGAGCCTTGGCCATCTCAATCCCTGAATTATAGACTACTATCCTGAAAAATCTCGCCCTAAATTTCTCCAATTTTATAATCCCCAGGAAACCCTTTAGCCCGCATCTTTGCATTCCGCAAATATCAAAAGCTACTCATATGGAAATCTCTGATAAATGATAAAGTTGCGAAGCTTGCTGAATTAAGCGTCTTTCTCTCCTTCATTAGACCCGAAAACCTGCTACCAACGTCTTATACTGGACACATACTGTCCAGCTAGCAAACTTCAATAGCTTGGCGATATTCATCTTTATGGGTGAACTTAGTGAGCTATCGGCACTTACCAAATTCAGAGGAGGATTTAAAAGGCTGCTAGAGAGATGGTTCTGTGTCTTTCATGGATTCTTCTGAGATTACTAGTTACATTTCTTCTAGATTCTAATTACACGACATTCTAGATTCAGCATTCTAGATTAGAATAATCTAGTAAAGAATGCTCCAATTTATTGAAAAAAATATCAGGAATTCTAATGCAGACACCATCTATCAAGAATCATTCTTGGCGAATTTCCTTTAAAGAAAAGCGCAAATCCACAAGTGTGCTAAGCTAGCTAAAGTCTAACGTTTTCATGATTTATAATTGCCATTAAATCAGCCCCGCATAGCCCCCGTGACTGGCAACTATCTTTGGTCGGAGATAAGTTTGATTCCTAATAATTGGCAGATAGCGTTGACTTTGGATCCCGATAATTTAGGAGCTACAAGTAACGAGTTTGGAGGCGAGGATGATAAAAGGCGATAGGAGCCGTACTCTCCTAATAAAAATCGACATATGGCACACTCTGGTGCGCTTTAACATGCACCAAACCAAAGCTTAGGTTTTTTTAGGAAGTGGAAAATCATTTTGATTTAGAGTTAGAAAGGTAATATGTTCAAATTAAAACTAGGAATGATCTGATGGCACAAAAGAAACTGATGTATTTTGATCTCATTTGGAAGAAAAACTAAAGATCACAAAAAAAAAATAATGAATAGGGTTTATGTAGACTTAAAAAAAATTCAGTATTAATTCAGAAGGTAAACAATGTGTATTTATATTATCAGGACGATTAATAACAATATATCTATAATTACAGCGGAAAGAGCGGATGAAAAGCTACATCGACGAAGTACAGTAAGAATGGGCATTAGGGTGGTACAACTGAATGGCTGTGTCGGCAGTGAGATGATAATTGACCCAGAAAATACGAGGCCACCCCATGCAGCCGTGGATAAACCATTTTTACTGAGCGATGGTCGACTTGAACTGGAAGCTTCACTGGATAGAGCTATCTATTGTCATGGTGATCCAATACTGGTTAATGTTGCTATAAAAAATAATTCCAATAAAACTGTACGCCGAATTAAGGTATTATAATCATATTATTATTATTATTATTAAAATATTTGTTCTGTTAGTTACATTTCTGGATTGTTTAATTGCTATTCTTCTGATGTATGAGAGTCGATCTAACGAAATCTGCTTAAATCAGCCTAGTCATGGGTGAATAATTTTGCTTAACTAATATTATGAAACGTACTATCATCTATTTTAGTATCCAACTACAAAGCGGTTCACCTGTAATTTGCATTTTATTTTTGTTATTATGTCAATGATTTCATAGTATATCCTATTTAACTTTAATATTAGTGACAGTTTATTTCATTTTATGTTGCAGGTGTTCATTGTGCAACATGTTGATGTGTGCATGTTTTCAAACGGAAAATTTAAAAACGTTGTAGCCATGATAAATTGTAAGGATGAATGCCCAATAGGACCTGGTGGAAATTTAAATAGAACATATATCTTACATCCAGCTAAAGGAGCAACTAAAAACTGGATAGCATTAGAAGATTCTTACAGTAAATCAAATACGTCATTAGCATCCACAGTATTATGTAATTCACCAGAAGAGAGAAATGTATTCGCTATTTATGTATCATATTACGTGAAAGTAAAAGTACAAGTAGGTGCCATGGGCGGTGAACTATCACTGAAATTGCCATTTACATTGATGCATTCACCATCAGAACCAGATCCAACTACAGAAATTACTACAACATCACAAGCATCTGCACCATGTACCACAGCAAAGGAGGCAGACACTTTAACTGCGGATAATAGTGTAGATAAAGATGAAAGAAAAGAAGAGGCCAAAGAAATGACAAAAACTGTACACGAAACAAAAGCAATGGTAGAGCCTCCGCCTCCATCACCGCAACAACCACCCACAACAGTTCTTACTGACACTCAACAATCACAGCAGCTACAGCAGCAACAACAACAACAGCATCAATCACCACAACTTGCTGGTAATAGTAGCTGAGGTTCATTGAACCGGATTGACCCGGCTCCAATCAAACGTGAAAGTATAGTTAATGAATTACAATTACATAGAGCGTTCTGCTGCTTTACAATTACTGAATCGTCACAGTGACATTGGTATAACTGTGCCTGCCAAAGTATTCAGACAGAGCAGCCAAGATCCACAAAGAATGAAATCACCTTATGATAGGCATTGTGTTGTTTTAGAGTCACTTGAATTGCCAATGACAGCTGTTTAATTTTATGTGTTCACAAGCCAAGATCTTTGAGAGCATACACGCTCAATAGAGCGATGGATTGTTGGGAATTCTATTGTTTTTATAATCAACTGAAATGGTGGCAATTGGTGTAATCATGCCGCCAACTTCCATGGGAAGTCAAAATCAGCTTATAATAGAGATTAAAATCAACAAAAATAAACTCAAAATTGACTTATATTTAGGTAATATTACATATCAGTAAAATAGAATTCATTCAAGAAATTTCTAAAGAATTGTGGAATATCTTATCAAGAGTATCAACTAAATCGGAAGTAAAAGTCAAAACTCCTGACGCTACCTATACAAGAGGCTACAATCACAAACAAGGTTCATAAAATTTCAATTTTGTATAAATTTGTAATGAATAAATGTTGTATAGTATAAAAATATATAAATACATATAAAAATATTTTTCTTACCTAGCTATCAGAAATATGTAAATTTAAATGTAAAATTAAAAAATAAAACAAACAAAAAAAAAAGCCTAAATTCTCAATGTATATTATATGTAACGTATACATGTGATACTCAAGCAATGTGATCAGTAAATTAAATGTTCACACTTTTATAAACCATACCCAATGTTTAATGAACAAAATTTTAAACATTTTATTTATATTTGTAATAAAGACAAATTTGCAAATATACAGAATATTAGGAGAGAAAGCGTCAGAATGAGGAACAGGTTCTGCTTATTGAGAAAGCAGCAATAATTTGGGTAAGTTAAACGTACAAATGGATAAAAGTGTATGAAAAATTGATCAGTTCTAATAAGACATGAATATTAATAATAAACATTGATTTTCATTAAACGATTGTAGAAATTATTAACACTGAAATATTATTCAATAATTTGAAAAATAGGTTTATTACTTTCTACAAGAAAACCTATTCATTTTAAAATAATGCTTATTAAGGTACACATAAACAGCAGGTACCAACTTTTCAACGTTCTCATTGAGAACATTTTAGCCAAGATAATATAAATTTCATTTCTTCTGGGAACCCCAAATGTTTTATAATAAGGAAGAAAATTGGGGTGATGAAAATTATACTGTAGGGGTAAGTTCCTAATTTAAAATGTAGATACATATTTTAATATGAACAAAAAATGTTCCCCATCAAGCCTTAGGGCAAAGTAGGTTACAAAGAAAATCGAAGTTTTTATTCTTAATAGTTTCATTTTTTTTTTAAATTAACTGCCCGTGTGTGTACATTAGCCGACTTTGACAAAAGAGGTCAAGAGTTTAAATCGGCTCGCAGAAAATTGTTATAACAGGAATAAATGAATATTTATGATATATTTGGTTCTTCCGATTACTTATTATTTTCTATTATAGCTATGATAGGACTTATTAAGATTGTGCTAAATTTTTGTAATTGTGTTTAACCCTAAAATATTAGATCTGAAGTTCTTCGGTAAGAAAAATAGTTTTTAGCAAATAAACAGTATGTGATGAGGTTGGTGTGTACACTTGTTTGGAATGTAAATAGCCAAACTCAGAAATGATAAAAGCAGCAAAAGCTCAAATTTGATAGTCCATTTAATATCACCTTCGAAATCGAATTACGATTTCGTTACAATCTATCAACTAGAAATGTGACCTATTGAATGTTTTTTTTTTTTAATATATATTTTCTCAAAAGAGGCTTTATCGACTTTTTATCAACTAAGACGTACTATTTAATGTAGTGAATCATTTTTATTTGGAACATTTGCTTTTCGAAAAAACTTTTAAGTCGGGAGCTTTGATGACCCATTATATATATTTTTTTTTAATTTAAGGCGGTTAACATTTATGGTCACTGACGTCCGCAGACTTCTTAGTACACTGCCGGCTTCCGAACAGTGTTCTCTCGCTATCGGAAGTCCATCATCGGAAGTGAGCTGTAGTGGCTCCTAAGAAGAGAAGTATAGCACTGCCTCCGGAAGTCCCCGGGAAGGCAGCATGCTGGATTCCCGGGGACTTCCGCGTTCCTAGTCCAGCGCGCTATCACTGAGCTAATCCCTTCCCTAACCTTATTATTCATTATTTTTATGATCGTTCAATAAATTAGGCACCTTACATTTAGAGACCATATCTACAGTCTCACATAGTCTAATTCATCCTCAATTTTTATTAGCAAAACAGAAATTAAATCTACTATAAATAAATGTTGACTGATTCATTTTCAACAACTAATAGAAATTTCAAACTCTAAAGATATATAGAGGGGCCTAAAGCAACGCTTCTTAACCAGGGGTGGGGCTCTTCTTCAGTATATTATGGCCTTCTACACATGTAGACTTTAAATAATTTCCTCCCTTGGAACTCTTGTTAAATAGAATACGCAACTACCACTAAGATGGGCGTATACTGGAGTGGCATGTACCTATGTGATTTTTGAGAGCAAACGTGAGAAGTACATTTTGAAAGAAAATTGGTGCCGCTTTTTGGTACGCTTACTCAAGTGTATAGAACTCAGTGGCTTAATTAGGATTGGGAGGCCCCTAGCAAATTTATACTCGGAGCCCCCATAGTAATAAAAAAATTACTATTATTATTCATTTATTTTTATTCAACAACAAGATAGTTCTAAAAATTTTAAACGTTCTTCCTTCATACTACTTCTAAATATAAAAATTTATTAATTTTAGTCTGTTGAATGAACGTTTTGCAGATGCTATTATTACCGCTAGAATAAAATTACCGGAAGAGATTAGTTGATTGGTTAGCATACTATACTCGCACACGAAAGTCCCTGGTTCAGAATTTCTCTTCCTAGGAGCCTTTACAGCTCATTATCCACAGTGTTGTCTACAACGAGAGAAAATACTGTCCGGAGGCCGGCAGTGCACTAAGAAGGCTCCGGGCGCCAATGACCGGTCTACACCAATGTAGATATTGGTGCGCCTTAAATTAGAAAAAATAAATGGAGTAATGATGTTGCCTTCTAGAAACTTACTTCTCCATAAATAGATATTTAACTAACATTAAATTAGCAATTGGTTTTATAGTCGTTTCTAAGGTTAAATATTGTTTTAAAATTAAATTCATTAAACATTTAACTAGTATATATTAGTACGTTGAATAATAATTTCATGGAATGTGACTATCATTAGATGGCTTTTTGTTTTTTAAATTGTCCTGAAGGTCGAGATAGTGCAGATGTATAATGAATTTTCTGATATATATTAGTTATATTACTTAAAAACGGTCCATAACATAAAAACGGATATGCTTCAATTTCTTTATTACATGAACTACTGCTCATCTACTGTTCTGATGCATCATTTTTACTTTGATAAGATAAACTACAGCTTTGTCGTATTACAATATTGACTATT